>ML785196.1:260527-283829 GCA_009831015.1 Picea engelmannii | reverse complement strand
AGTGACAAAATCAAGAAATGATAAAGTAAGGTGACAAAATCAAGAAGGAATATTTATGGAAAGTGATTAACCCTAAAAATAAGGAAAATAGGTTAAGTGACCTAGAAATGGGTTAATATTATTTAAATGATAAATTAAAGTGATAAATTCAAGGTGGATTATTTAAATAATCAAGAGAAGTGACAAAATCAATAAATGATAAAGTAAGGTGACAAAATCAAGAAGGAATATTTAAATGATAAAGTATTGGAGAACTTTCTATTTATGGAAAGTGGTTAACCCTAAAATAAGGAAAATAGGTTAAGTGACCTAGAAATGGGCTAATTGACCTAGAGGATGAAAGTATAAATAAGATAGCAATGGTCTCTTGTAGATCGTCATTTTTGTGGATCAATGGAGAGCTTCTTGTGAGAATATCTTTTGGAGTATTGATGGAGAGCTTCTTGTGAGAGCTTCTTGAACATTTTTGGTGTGGAACACTTGAGAATATTGAATATATATAGGTGAATGAGGTAACCAAGGATATCTAAGTCGAATTTCAGAAGGAAGGTGAAGAAAAGAGGACCGGAATTGAAGGGAGGATAAATTCTTTTGATGATGCTTTCTAAGGTATGTTATTTACAGGTCATCTCACCATTTTCACTATAACTTTTTTTCTATAATGATTCAGATCCTAAAATTTCTATGCAAGTGAGAAAACATATCCAAGTATCTGTGGTTAACAATTCAGCTTGTGGGTCCTTGTATTTTGGGATTTACACTCCGTTGAAAATAGGGTTTGTGACCAGTCCTGAAACTAGTCAAAAACAAGTGTTTCAGGTAAAAAAGTCATAACTTATTCATAACAGATCCAACTTTAGTGAGACAAATTGTGTTGGTTATATTAGAGTCTTTAGTATTCTCTGGAACCATTTCAGATTGATTCAAAAAATATTCCGTGTGGGGCACACTCTACAAGGTCGCTCTCAAGAATAATCCAGAATTCAGCAAGGTATGCCATTTTTGCTATAACTCATTTTCTGAGAGGTTACAAGTAGTTCCACCTGGAGGAATTGCATAAAACACATTGAAGAACATTGTATATCAGTTTCATATCTTTATTCATTATATGTACAAAGTTCTGATTATTTCAAGTTAGGGTTGTTGACTAATCCAAAACTAGTCATGGTTGAGACAAGCAATTGATGAGTTGGCACATACATGAGGTGTATAGTTGATGATGTTGGTACATATTGATGAGTCATTGTTGATGAGTAGTTGAAACATGATTGGTATATACTTCGTACATGGTTGGATGCACTTGTTTATGGTACAGGTTGTTTGGCACAGGTTGGTGCATGGTTGATGCTCTTGTTTATGGTACAGATTGATATCTGTTGAGGATTGTTGCCTCATCTCAATTGGTGCTGAGAATGTAAGTTGAGTATTTCATATAGATCTGGTTCTCTTATAGAGTTGTACCCTATTCATTTGTTGCTGAAAAACCCTTGGATTGAAGTCCATAATAAAAAGAAAATTTGCACATACATCTTGTGTTCCTTATGTTCCTTGTGGAGATGATTTGTTGATGATATATTGATGATATATGTTGTTGATATGTATTCACATCTAACTGATTATTAATGACAACAATGAGTAATGAGTAAATTTTGAATGCTAACTAATGAGTTTTGTGAAAGAGGGAAGTTTTGGGAAAAAGATCCCCACACTCATTCACCCCCCCCCCTCTAAGTGTGGTAGGTGTGTCCAACATATTGTCCATACATGAGTAAGTTACCTTCATTTACTCTATCATTCATGACCTAATTCATCATTCAAGTATGGATCCTTAACCATGCTTAGGGGTTTCTTGTAGACTTCTTTAGAGCGTCTTCCCGTGAGGGGCATGCTTAGAGCTACACCATAAGGGGACCACTTTGGAGACTTCTCAAAATATACCCATCACATCAGTTGACATAAATCCAATATTCGTTGACATCAATGACAACCAATTTTCTAACAACATACTCATATGAGACAGGGGAAGAAGCAATATTTATATCTCATGAATAACTTCTCACTCTATGGAATAAATCAATGGCTCAAGATGACCATACCCTAGGGTTTTAGGCCACTGTCAACCCAGGGAACATATTTTATGGGGAGACAAAAAAATCATTGTTTGAATATGGAAGAGATAATGCATAAAATGAGGGTTCCTAGACCTACATTGAGCCACCCCTGTCCCCCCCCTCCCCATGCTTCAAATGGAACCATTCCAAAATATGGAACTCATATTTCTTTAGTATCTAATGATGTAGGCCATCAGAGCTTGGATTTTATAGTAGGATACCCACCACAACATGTAAAGAAGTGTCTTGAAGGTAGAATCAAAGGGAATAGATACGAGAAAGTACTAGGTCATGTGATGATTACATCACAATAATTCAATGTGGATAGCAACAAGGATTGTCTAAATAATGTGGATAGTGCTAGGGATTTTTCCAAAGAGAACATAAAAGACAAGGGCTATGTCTTATGAATTTTCCTCTAGTTTGGAACCACCCATATCAGACATTTATGCCCCCTCTCCAAGTTTTGCAGTGTTCACTGATATTGGGTTCAACTCAACCATTGTGGGTGATGTTTCTTTGAATATAGGAAGTTATGGCCATCTACCATCATAAAATTCCAAAGGAAAAAGGTCCCAAACAATTGATGATCATCGAGATCACTTGAGAATTTAGAAGTGTGTTAAACTAAGGAAAGACCAAGTAAAATTGGTGCTAGATGCAGATGTAACAATGGAAGAAGTTATTCCACTCCAGGGAAATTCTCTAATGGGAAGGTTTTTTGTAGTAACATCTATAAATTGTATTATATCCTCTAGATTGATAAGGAATTTGGGGGTTTGATAGGTTACATGTCAACATTTCATATATTGCTTAAAGGATAAATATACTTAGTTTTCAAATCATTATAGGATCTAGGGAAAAACTTGTATTGGGGCTCAACTATGCTTTCACTCAAGGCTTGGACACCTTACTTTGACCCTTGGTTTGAGAAAGATTCAATTCAACCCATGTGGGTGAAATTGTTGGCCTTGCTACTTGAATTGTGGAATGATCGAACCGTTAGGGAAATTGGTGATATTCTTGGTTCTTTTTTGGACTTTGAAAATAGAGAAAATAACCAAATCCAAGGACCAATGGATAAATTTCTAGTTGATATGGATCTAGGGGCTGGACTTTCAAAAAACATATACTGAAGTTGGTCAGTGAAGGTATATCTAAATCTTGGACAATGTAAGAATTACTTCCAATGTTCTAACCGCAATATTCAAGGTCATATAAAGGTTGAGTATAAAGAAAAAAATATTCCTTTTGAATGGTGCAAAGTTGATCATAGAAGCCATATTATAGGGGAGAATGTGAATTCAAAGATACAACCAAGTGAGGTTTGGAAGGAAAAAATGAAACCAACTTCGACCAATATTTTTTTAATTCATATCGAAGAAGAATATCCCCTTAAAAGTAGTCACTTGAAAGACAAGGCCATGGAATCCATGAAGAACCTCCCTAATCCTCTAAAGTGTTGGACAATTGGTTTAGGTTGATGGATAGTTGGTTTGGATTGTTGGTTGTTATTGATGTCAACCCTTGGAGAGTGATATTGTGATATTATAGATTGATGTCAACCCTTAGTGATTGATTTCAACCCTTGAAAATTCTGGTAGCGAATTCTGGTAGCACAAAGGTATGGGTAAGGGACCCAAGTTTGTTTGAGGTATAAAGGTAGGAAGATCAATGAATATGTAGGTACAACTATTCTATATGGCTAGTACATGTCATGCCATTTCTAGTGATATGTGGAACATCACATAACTCCTCACGGTTAGAGATTAGTTATGACCTTGTGAAGTTGGAGAACCCTCACGAGTTATCTAGAAGGTCAGAGAAGTCAAATTATTCTAGAAGATCCTAGAAGAAGTTGACTAGTCAAATGGGTGAAACTAGGAGTTAATCATGGGTTAAGTTGTTGCAATAAGAAAATAATTAAAAATAAAATAGTTGCAACTAGAAATGTAGAGTTTATTATTTGTGGATGAAGTGGTTATTGTAAATGTGTTGAACCTGCACAGAATAGATCTAGCTAGAAAATGCCACACACATTTTCAGAGAGAAATTGAGAAAGAAGAAGAAAGAGAGAAAGAATGAAAGAATTCTCATTAACCGTATTCCACACTCAAAGAGTGAATAATTTACAATATCTATAGGATACATGAGTAACTATTGCGCCATAGTGGTGGTCTAGAATGATATGGACACACACCAACAGTTACGGGAGTAAATTGTCACCTAGTTTAGTCTCTCAGGCAGTTACAGGAGTGAACTGTCACCTAGTCTGAGTTAACTAGTCTATCAGTCTTCAATTAACTGATTGAAACAAAGTGAAGTGAAGAGGATATCAAGGAATCATGAGTAATGTGCTAGTCTGGTGATGATCCCAAGGACAATGTGCATTAGCTAGTGATGATTCCAATGCTGCAAACTAATAATCCCAAAGTAGCATCTAGACTCCACTCAACTGATCAAACTGAAGTGAAAACTGAAGAGAATATTCTCCCCAGAGGAATATTCTTCCTAAAATATAGGACATTGAATAATGACTAATAAACAAGGAAAAAACTTAGGAAAAAGAAATCCTAGGTGTGTGTGAAGTAACTCCAACACTCCCCATGAACATCACTATGGTGAAAATAAAGAATGGGTCCCGGCAACGAGGCCAAGTTAGGTACCCAAATACAAAAGATACACTGAAATAAAGTGAGGAAAGAGGGAAAACCTCATGGGAAACTTTGCCCCCCCCCCCCCCCTCAAATTACAATGCATAAAAAAAATAAAAACGTGAAGGAACAAAAAGCACTTGCTAAGCAACCGTGTCCTCCACTCCAAAAAGACCTTGCAACTGTGCAAGTTTGTGCTCATTGAAGATTTTGTTGAAGATGTAAATGTCTGCATGGCTCTGATGAAGTAGATGCACTATTGATATGTACACACACATCCACTTTCTCTTCTTGTAATAAAGAATATCCAAATAAAGTTTGGATGAAAATTTGAAAACCGTGCAGCCGTTTTCGGAAAAACACTGAAATTTTGTTGATTTTAAAATGATCATAACTTCACATCCCGGACTCTGTTTCGGACGATTGTTTTTTTGAAATTGGATTTTTTCCTGATAGGAAATCAAATATATAATTTGTTTTTGAAAAAAATTCTCAAAAAATATCAAAATTGAGTCTGATGTGTGTGGCTCCCTTTTTGTCTCCTTAGATGCATGCATTGCACATGGAAAAGTGACTGCATGTGACCCATGAGATGCATGCCATATATATTCCACATTAAATTCATAAAAAAAATCTAAAATGGATTAGACATCATATTCAATTAATGGAATACAAATTTGTGCAAATGCGTGTAGAAGACTCTTCATAATAAAATGTTTGATCTTATGATGGTGTTGGCACAGGGGCAGACCCAGGGTTCAACACTTCAACAGAGCACCAACAAAACCCTAACTACCGGCCCTTTCGGCAACACTTGCGTAGCAGATGAAGTCTCACCCCAGGTAGAGGCGGGGGTAGTTGCAGTACTCAAGTGTCTACAACTTAACTAGGACATAGATCTATGATTATAACAGTAAAAGAGCACTTAGCGGTTAACATTCATCAGCATTTAACCCTTATTCACATCGCAGATTGAAATCCTAGTTACAGAGCAGCGCAGTATTCAACAATATCTAATACATCCAGCACTTAGCACATAGAAATAGATCAGATCTAGCATTCATTGCACTAATCTATTATATCAAATGCATCTAACATATATTATTGCACTAAGCATACATCACATCAATAACATAAAAACTATAATGCACAAAGAAACCACAACACATGATATATGTGGTTCACCCCGGTGTGAGGCTACGTCCACCAACTCTTCTCTTCTTTGTTGTCTTCTTTCAATCTTCTACAAGAACAGAGCCATAGGAACCCACTCTACATAGGACAGGATATTTGTGTGCACCTCGCCATATCCTCCTTCCCCGAGCTAGGTTTAAGCACAAAGCCTTCTTATAATCTGCACACAAGTTTATTACAATCACTTGCACTTAGCTCTGCAAGTTCTTAAAATAAAGTATGCACAAAGCCTCTAGATTTGCACTAAGTCGATTCTACTAGATCTCTTCACTAGGTCTCCCTCACTTACATCACCTAGCTTTCTATTTATACATTACAAAAGGGCCTAAACATGAGTAAACCCATGGGCCAACATCCCATACCCGTTACATAAACCCTAAACCCAAAAAAAATATTTAATAAGGGGTTGAGATCCCATGATCTCCACTGCGCCTTGTGCTTCACCTTTGACAAGCCTGTCAAAGTCCCAAAATTGGTCAAACATGACCAAGGTTCTCCAAAACTTGGTCAAGGGCCAACAGGCCCGCAACACTCTCATGTGACTCATCCTGAGTCACTCTGATCTGGGTAAATCTGCCTCAAATGCCTCAATCTTGGCTCGAGTTGTTTCAACTTGTTGCTTAGCCAGAGCCTCTTGCTTGGAGAAATCCTGAATGACCTTCTCGGTGACAGGTCCTTCCAATCACTATTCAACTGAGGTAACTACTTGTTCTAGTTGTGCACCTTGTCCTTCAATCTCCTCAAAAAGTGTGCAGGCTTCATCCTACACTGGTTGGAGTCGTTGGGTCACTTCCATGACCTTACTCTAAATGGCATGGGCCTGTTGTTGAACCATGCGTTGTTCTTGGGCTCTTTTCATCCTCTCGACCGGTGATAGTAGCTTCAACTGTGCTTTCACTATTGATGCTTACTATTTTGCCTCCTGGAGTTGTCACTCTAGTGTCCTGAGCTCAGGGTCCTCTGCAAGGCTCTCGGAGGTTTGTGTACTTCGACTGCTAATTTGTTTGCATTTCAAGGATAATTCCTTGCTTCTATCAACTGTGCTCCTCCCAATTTATTCCCTTAGATCTCGCACTTCCTACGGAGTGCTTGGCATTGCTTGTAACTCCAGTTTGGATATCCTCTGTTGGAGCTTATGAATGGCTCCAGTAAGCTTCCCTACTTGTCTTTCTACTGGGTCTTCTTCCATCTATTCTAATCCCATCACAAAGTGAAGTGCTCTAATGACTACTTCTTTAACTCCAATCTGCTCTGCGAGCATTTGTTCCTTCTCCTTCTGGATTTGTGCTCTATCCTCTACAAACTTGGCTTGGATGTTGTCCCTTTCCTATTGCACAACCCAACGTTGTTCTCTGGCTTCCTCTTTTTCTTTCTTTAAGGCCTCTATGGCCTGCTCTTTTTCTTCCTAAACATGATGAAGGTGAGATTTAGTCGCATCTTCTATTTGGCGAAGCTGGGCAGGTTCGTCTCCCAACATTGTTCCTTCTGATGACAGGGGTGCAGTAGACACTGTGTGGCTAGAGTGGAGGGCTTGATGTACCCCTTTCAACTCTGCTTCAATTCTTTCATACATGGTCTCTTGTTTGGCTTCATTGCACTATAAGATATCTTCTGAGGTATCTGAGACAGCAGCGATGATGAAATCTATGTCATCCATCATGAGCACAGTCTACATCTGTGGTTTAGTAGCTTTGGACTTCTTCCACGACATAGGTTTCGTGGGGGAAACCTTTCTTTTCTTGGAGGTCTCAGCTTCATCAATAGGGTCTCTAGGTAGTGTTACTTTTCCTTGTTTCTACTTTTATTCTTCTCCTTTGTCTTATTCTTTGTCTACTTCTTCATCACCTCTCCCTCTAGGTGAGTCTCAAGTCGTCTCTTCTAATGTGATGTTCAGCTTCTGTACCTCTTCCTTTTTCTTCCTTCTACTACTATTGGGTGCATCATACTCTTCATGAGTGACCAGAGGACTTCCGATTAGGTCAAGGTCGGACGGTTCTTCCTAGTCGATTGGTACAAGGAGCTATGTGGGCCACTCCTTAGTTATTTCTTCCATGTCCTCCTCAGTGAGATTGTAGTAATATTGGAGCTCTTCTCTATGTTCATCTCCTCACGTAGTGATATAAATAAAATGTCTATCTGCGCGGAACTTTACAAATGGTCTGAATCTGTGTAGGGTATTCGGTGTCATGTGAGGGGAAGACTCAATATCCCTCTTCAACTGCAAGTAATAGGTGTGGAACACCTTGTTTGACTACCATTTTTTATCCATGTCGCTCGAATACCAGAGCATGGTGAACTTTGTGGCTAAGGGTTCTTATGGCTCAATCTTAGAGAAGGTCGCACCTTCCAGCATCTCCCAAGCAATGAAGGTGATGAGGATCAACAGCCAACTTAAGTGGAACTCATAGCCCTGATTTTGAGCTTCGCGGAAGTCTTGCTCTAACTAGTTGACGAGGTATCTTGCCCAGTTCATTTGTATCCCTTCCACTCATTTTTCTGTGAGGTCAGCGACAAACCCTGTGACCTGCGTGGGTCTGTTCTTCCTTACTATCTTATCAGCAATCAACTGGCAGGCTAGGAACACTATGCCATTCTGGATGGAGGCTACCTTGTATCCCCGCTTTCCATTTTCCACATCACCATAGGTGTCTTTGATTGTCTGCACCAGGGTGCAATCTGCAGCCTTCCCTAGATAAAATTCTTGTGGGTCTGGTCCTTTCATGCTTAGTCTAGTGATCCGATGGATTAGCACTGAATCTATAATGATGTGTTTGTCTAGCTATATATAACCACCATGGAAGCACGACAGCGGGAGCTTAACACATGCATTAACCTCTTGATGTCTTATGAAGTGTGGTATCTTCATCACATTCAAGATAGTGGAACTCGCAATGTCCATGGTCCACGACTGGGGGATGATCTTTGACTTCTTCCCCTTGATCCTGGTCAAATATTTTTATGGTGAAAGCATGCCATAGTTCTTGTGATCTCCTAGGTTATAGTCACTGATCTTCAACGTCGGAATCCTCTCCAACTATGGTATGACTGTGTGTATCCCCTTCAGAAGGTACGCAGTGATGACTGTGTAGTCGAAGTCCCTCGGGACGCTGTCATGACTCACTGCGCCAGCCAGAGGCGAGATGTAGTCGGGCAGGATATATGGTATGAGCTTCGCATTCGCTAAGTCATCACGATGCTTTGTTCGTTTCTCTGTCACAAATCGGGATGGTCCAGATCCATGAGCAATCGACGAGGATGCTTGCACTCCTCTCAGCGACGAGACTTGGATTCCTGCAGACATCACCTTCTCGGCCATGAGGTCTATTAGGATCTCTTCGAAGGATTTTTCTACTATGCTAATTTTGTTCGACATGCACACTCAAGATCTGATATCTTGGGTCAGTGAACAACACTCATTGTAATAGAAAGGATGGCGAGGTCTCAATAATCATTGTGTGAAAGCAACTAGTTCTTTGTGGGCTCGGATAATCACAATTTGAAAAAGTGTTCTCGGTGAAATGCTCGACGGGATAAATAGACAACGTCATAATGGACTCTTCCAATGGGTAGGAATGCCTCAATCAATGCAATTTCAACCGTTATGGCACGGTCCCAATGGTCCAATGGCGAACGATCCGGCAATAGCTGCATTTCTATCCATCCTGGAGCGTTGTTCTAACGGTCGAGACGCCTCCAACGGTCATATTGCTTCATCATGGCGAAGTGCTAATCTTTGTTGTTCTGATATCCCGATGAAATTCCAGTTCTGCAAACCTTCTTTCTGCGAATTCCTCTCTGGTACTTCTTTCAATTTCTCTAGCTTTTCTTTCTTCTTGCTGAGATTTCTAGCTTTCTTTCCTGTAATCTAAGTCATTGGTTTCCTCTTTCCATTATTGTTCTTATCTCCTCTTGGCATAGTAACTTCTCACTATGAATGGTCTTTCATAGAGTTAGAGGGTAATACTTCTTCTCTTTCTGGGGTAGGTGTTCTACTCTCTTGTATAGATAGGTGTTTCAAGTCTTCCTATGTTCTTCCAACTTCAACGTCCAGATCTCTGGTCCTTAGTAGCTTTGATCGGTCCTCTTGTTCTTCCAGTAAGTGTGTTATTCTCCTAGCCATGAAATCTCTTAGTTCTTTCTTTTTTTGTTCTAGATCCTCGTCTTCTTGTTTCCTTCGTATCTGATATTTCTCAATCCAGTTTTTTCCTAGCAAAATAGAAAATGGGGCATTGTTCTCAACAAACTTAATGATCTTAAATTCTTCTTCTATCAAAGTTCCATGAGCACTCATATATGTCTGGATAATTCTTCCACATAGGGTTATCAGCTTTCCTCTAAATAATCTTATTCCTTCTAATGAAGGAACCATAGCAGGCTTTCCCAAAATTTTCCAAGTTCTTTCTGTCATGATATTCATCTGGGTTTCCTCATCCATAACACAGTCTATGTCGAACTCTCCTATTCTTGTTTCTATGCGCTCCTTCTCTTTTAAGATCTATGATAAGTTGATATCTATGTGATCATTCAGGGTTTCTTTCATCTGTAATAATACAATCTCTAATTCTTTCTGGGGTTTTATCATATCCTTAGTTTCTTGTCCTGTCTCATGGTTTTCTTGTCTCATATTCATATTTTCAACTTTAGCAATCATTCTAGGGAAATCCAAAACTTCATGTCCAATAGCCTTACAACAAAGGCAAATAGGACCTCTACCAGGGAATTCCTTAGCAAGATGTCTCGGTCTTCTGCAACTATAGCAAAGACTTAATCCTCTCTTTCTTTTAAATGACCCCCAACCTTTCATGTACTATGCACTGGGATCACAGTAACTAACCTGCAAGAAATTATTTCTCGTATCATGCATCCATTTGTTAGTCCAAACAATCTTTCTATGCATAGGAATAACATATCTTTCACTATTCTTATCAGATCTTCTTTCTTCTAGTTGTACCCTAGTTTTTAGACTGGGACCAAATATATTAAACATACCTAGATCCATTCTTTCGAAATAAAAAATTTCACCTATCTTACATTTCTCAGAGCACAAAGATTCAAGATATTACCTCTTTTCTTTAGATAGGACTTCTCTTCATAGCACAGAGCTTCGCAAGTCAAGTAGAATACTGTGCACTAGGGCAGCAGATCTACGCACAGAGCTTTCTCTTTTCTTCAATTCCCAACAATCATAGTTTCAGGTCCTGACAACGGAACCATTTGTTGGCACAAGGACAGACCCAGGGTTCAACACTTCAACAGTGCACCGAAAAAACCCTAACTATCAGCCCTTTCGGCAACACTTGCGAAGAAGATGAAGTATCACTCGAGGTATAGGTAGGGGTGGTTGCAAGACTCAAGTGTATACAACCTAGCTGGGACACATATCAGTGATTATAACACTAACAAAGCACTTAGTGGTTAACATTCATCAGCATTTAACCCTTATTCACATCGCATATTGAAATCCTAGTTACAGAGTAGCGCAATATTCAACAAGATCTAATACATACAACACTTAGCACATAGAAATCGATTAGATCTAGCAGTCATTCACATTACTAAGAACTAAGCTATTATATCAGATGCATCTAACATATATCATTGCACTAAGCATACATCACATCAATAACATAACAACTATAATGCACAAAGCAACCACAACACAGGATATGCGTGGTTCACCCTAGTGTGGGGCTACGTCCACCAACTCTTATCTTCTTTATTGTCTTATTTCAATCTTCTATAAGAACAGAACCATAGGAACCCACTCCGCATAGGATAGGAGATCTGCGCACACCTCGCCAAATCCTTCTTCCCCGAGCTAGGTTTAAGCACAAAGCCTTCTTATAATATACACACAAGCTTCTTACAATCTCTTGCACTTAGATCTACAAGTTATTAACACACAGTATGCACAAAGCCTCTAGCTCTGCACTAAGTCGATTCTACTAGATCTCTTCACTAGGTCTCCCTCACTTACATCGCCTAGATTTCTATTTATACATTACAAAAGGGCCTAAACATGGGTAAACCCATGGGCCAACATCCCATACCCATTACATAAACTCTAAACCCAAAAAATGCCCTAAGAAGTGGCCGAGATCCCATGATCTTCGCTTCACCTTTTGCTCTGCCTTCGACCAGCCTGTCGAAGTCCCAAAATTGGTCAAACATGACCAAGGTTCTCCATAACTTGGTCAAGGGCCAACAGATGGCTTCTCTTCTGGCTCTATCTGTTCAACCTCTTGCATGAAATCTTCACAATATTCTTTATTCCCAAATAGAACCTCCAATATGGTCCATAATTCATTTGGAGTTGATTCTTGTGATTTTTCATATACTTGATGGAAAAGTTCGAGAGAAACAAACATGTAGATACATCCTATGGCCATATCTTGTCTATTGAGAAAGTCATTTTTCTCTTCGGTGAAATCAGGCTCTACTTTTGTTTCCATAGTTATTTGGTACAAGCCTATGCATATGAGTTGAAGCATAATTTTTGGCTTCCATTCCAAATAGTTCTGAGGCGTGAGAAGTGTTGTCGGTGAGTAAAACATAGATTCCATATTTTTTGCGTTCTTCAATCTTCAGTACCTGCAAAAATAATTTGGTGTATCTTTTCTTAGCAGTCTATCGGCTCTGATACCATGTGAATGTGTTAAACCTGCACAGAATAGATGTAGTTAGAAAATACCACACACATTTTCAGAGAGAAATTGAGAAATAAGATGCAAGAGATAAAGAATGGAAGAATTCTCATAACCGTATTCCACACTCAAAGAGTGAATAATTTACAATAGATATAGGATACATGAGTAACTAATGCTTCAGAGTGGTGGTCTAGAGTGATCTGGACACACACCAACAGTTACGAGAGTAAACTTCCACCTAGTTTAGTCTCTCAGGTAGTTACGGGAGTGAATGACAACCTAGTCTGAGTTAACTAGTATATCAATCTTCAGTTAACTGACTGAAACAGAGTGAAGTGAGGAGGAGATCAAGGAATCATGAGTAATGTGCTAGTATGGTGATGATCCCAAGGACAATGCGCATTAGTTGGTGATGATCTCAATGTTTCATGGTGATAATCCTAATGTAGCATCTAGACTCCACTCAACTGATCAAACTGAAGTGAAAATTGAAGAGAATATTGTCCCCAAAGGAATATTCTTCCTAAAATATAGGAGACTTAATAATGACTAATAAACAAGGAAAAACCTTAGGAAAAATAAATCATAGGTGTGTGTGAAGTAACTCCAACAATTATAAGTGGACAAGTGGTTATAAGCGGGTTAGCCCTAAAAAATGAAATTGGGTTAAGTTGGTTAGAAGGTAACCCCTTGAGGAAGCTACATGGAAGTATGAATAAGAGAGAAAGGCTCTCCTATTAGCACCTATTGAGCACATTGAATGTCTATTATTGTGTAAGGTTTATTGTAGGTACTCATTGATACACCTGAAGTTACGCAAGTCTGAGGTAGCATGAAGGATTGACGACGAAAGTTTTGGGATTGCATAAATATTGAAAAAACCCTAGTTTTTTAGGTATATGCGAGTTGTTGTGGAGAAGGGCACATAAGTACATGGGATAGAAGTATAAAAAGGTTCATACATGTGGGAAAATCTATGAAATATTTAGTTGTTGAGGGTGTCAGGTTCTCGGAGTCTAAAAGCAAGCTCCCAGGAAGGCCTACAGTGATCAAATACAGCAGATACTATCTACAGATTCAAAAGGTATGTCATATTATTATGAGTAGTTGGATATTGTCGTATACTTGAGATATAGTTATGGGAGGTTGATTTTTTTTCCCTAGAAAGGTTGTTAGGTGTATGGTACTTATGGTATGAGCTAGATCTACAAAAATACAGCATTGGTATGCTTGGTATTATTCATGGTACAGCTTGTTGGTTTAAGTGTTTAGGAATTACTTGTATTTCATGGTACATGGTTGAGGGTTTTGATTATGAAGTGGTTGTGATGTGTTGGTGAATTTTTTGGTGTGGTTTGAGGTTGCATATCAGTGAGGGTTTGACGTCTAGGCCATGTGAGGGTTATTATACTTGTTCATGATTGTACACACATGTATGCCATATGAATAGAGAGACATAGATGCACTTGGTTGAGAGATATATAAGATGATGTATGCATAGGGTACAACTACATATAAGACATAATGATAGGTTGCAGGTTGATGTGATAGAGGCAGAAAAGTGTTTGAAGTTTCAGAAAAGGTGAAAACCCTAGTTTTCAGAAGGCATACGTAGGATGCAGTATAAATAGTTTGTGTACATAGGAAAACTTCAGTATAGATAGGGCGCATACATACGCGAGTTGTAGCATAGACACGTCATGTACCTGTTGGTATTTGTTGGTACAGGCTGACTTCCAGTATAGGATTGATTACATGCTATTTGTATAGGTTGGTTACAGGTTGTTGGCAGAATTTGGTACAGATTTACAGTGGTATATCTCACAGTTACAGTGTGGCAATGGCTTCATCATTTGACACTTATATTTCAGGGCAGTTGGACAGGGCAATGAAAGGGGGTTGTAGCCTCCTTCCGATTGGTGCTGGATAATTGGGGAGTTGGAGCTGCCTTTAGGTTGGAGACTCATAACTAGGTGGTTGTAGCCACCTTCTGGTTGTAATCAGATAACATAGGGGGTTGTAGCCTCCTTCTAGTTGTATCCAGAGAATTGGGGAGTTGGATCTTCCCTCGGATTGTAGCCTGAGAAACTAGGGGGTCGGAGCCTCCTTCTAGTTGGAGTTGGAGAATTGGAAGTTGGTGCTTCCTTGAATATAATTCTTAAATACATATAAGAAAAAAAAAATTGTGGTTTTCTCCCACATTGGGTTTCCACATAAAATATTGGTGTCCTGTGTATTGCGTGGATGTGTTGATTATTTTTTATGATGCACTAATGAATGTTAATGATATTTATACAACAATATATTGATGATAATCATATGAACATGATTGGATAAGTTATATGAATATACATTGTGGATAAAAGTATTAATAAGTGGTATAAATTGTTCATTACTTATTCACCCCCCCCCCCCCNCCTAGTAATCCAACAATTTGTATTAGAGAAGATTATTTAAGAAAATAGTTTAACCACTGGAAGGAGATCATGGATCACACTAGAGTTGGGATACCACATTTTAATGGTGAGAAGTATGCACTTTGGAGAAAGAAAATACAAACAGAAATACAGGCACGGGGATTCAATGTTTGGCAATCAGTGGTGGATGGATACAAAGCACCAGCTACTCCTCCAACAGACAAGGATGGAAAGAAACTCATAGAAAATAATTCAATATCCCTTGATGCTATTTATAATGGTGTAAATGAATCAATATTTACAAAAATTATGCATTGTGAATCTGCCAAAGAGACATGGATCAAACTAAAGACTATCTATGAAGGAGATGAAAAGGTTAAGGAAACCAAACTTCAAATTTTCAGAGCAAAGTTTGAACAGTTAAAGATGAATGAAGATGAAAACATAGCAGCCTATTTTTTACGCATCAATGAGATAGTAAACAACATCAAAGGCTTGGGATATGAGATAAAGGAATGGTTGTGGTTAAAAAAGGCATTAAGATCTCTACCAATGAGATTTGATTCAAAGATCTCAGTTTTAGAAGAAAGAGTGGGTCTAGATACAATGACTATGGGTGAGCTACATGAGATACTCACAGCTTATGAGATGAGGACAGAACAAGACAATCCGGTGACAAAGGAAGCTACATTCAAAGAATCTAATAAGACAAAGAAAAGTAACAAGCAACAATCAAAATCAGTTAGCAAGAAAAAGCCAAAGTCAGAATGTAGTTACAGTCATGATTCAGAAGAAGATGAAGAAATGGAAAACTTTGTAAGAAAGTTGCAAAAGGGAACATGTAAATATAAAGGTAAGCTTCCATTGAAATGTTTTAATTGTGGTAGAATTGGTCATTTTAAAAATAAGTGTCCTTATGCCAGACATTCAGATAGTGATGAAGAGAAAGATCCCAAGAAAGAAAAGAGATATAAAAAGGGAAATTGGAAAAATAAAAAGAAAGCCTTCAAGAAAAATATATACTCAAGAAAAGACAATTCTTCATCTGGTGAAGATGATGAAACCGACAGTGATTCAGAAAAGGTACTATTCATGGCTAAGGAAAATCAAACAACAAACTCAGATAGTTTATAAGAAGAAGGCGAAGTCGATCTCATATCATAATTAATTAGTGCCTTAGAAGATCTAAGAAATGAAAGAAAGAAAAACAAGTCACTCAAGAAAGAAATAAAAGAAAACGGATCCCGGGATATCAATTCAGAAGAAGTCAAGCAGATAATTACGAAGCTGAAAGTTCAAGTAGAAGAGGATAAAAGGATTGAAGAAACACTCAAAAGTCAACTAGCAGAGAAGGAGAATATGATTGAAAGGTTGGAAGTAGAAGCAATCACGTTAAGAAAAGATCTTCAAAAGAATAACATGCAGAAATATAGCACCAAGAAATTGGATAAGATCATCAACAATCAAAATCCATACTATGACAGGTCTGGACTAGGATACAATCAAATGCAAACTGAGAAAAGTTCAAGCTCCATGACAAAAGAAACAAACCAAAAGAGTTATGCAAATATTCTCAAAGGAAAAAATCATGGTCAACGGGTATCAGAAAGAAATGAATACAAAAGACCTTCTACATTCAAGAAGAAAGAAAGTTTCAACCATTACAACCAAAGACAAGATCCTGATCAGCCTAGGAAGAATTACAAAAGGACTACATTGCAAGGAAAATCATTCGCCCCCATGTATGAAAATTTATTTAATGGTCATTTTTTTTATTGTACTAACTTTGGACATAAGGTTGGAGATTACAAGGCTTATGAAAGAAATAATCAGGCAAGAAATGC
The DNA here is from genome assembly GCA_009831015.1 of Picea engelmannii. NCBI lineage: Eukaryota > Viridiplantae > Streptophyta > Pinopsida > Pinales > Pinaceae > Picea > Picea engelmannii. The sequence continues at coordinate 266,962 of ML785196.1, read as the reverse complement.
TTATGTGGCCCCACAAAATATTGAATGCTACAAATACCACAACTATGGACACACATCTCGGAATTGTAGAAGTGTGATAAGGCCTCCCATAAAATAAAATATTGATGAGATACACAAGAAGTTTTGGAGAAGAAGTGAAAAACAAGAAGAGAAGGTAAATGAAGAACATGTCCAAGGAATCATACTTTCAGGATTTGCAGTAGCACAAGATCATGATGAATTTACAGGTAAATAGGAAAGTGTCATAACTCAAGTAGAAGATGAAGAAGATGTCAAAACTCGGGATGATGACAAAATTTAGGAAGAGGATGAAAAGGAAGATGTACTCACAGACAAAGAGGAATACTACACTTTATTAGAGCAGGTATTGTTCTGATCCATTCATCTTGGAGACTCCCAACGAATATGAATATTAAACAGGAGAAGTCTATGCAGTAATTGAGACAGATGGGTCGGTATTGTGGACCGTTGAGTAGCAGAGTCTTGGATAGTATGGATAGAGATGGATTCATAGATTGGTTCAGATATTGGTTCAGAGAATGGTTCAAAGATTGATTCAAATAATGGTGGATGATTTTTTGAATGATTTTCATATATGTCAGTTGATTACACAAGGAAGCACCAATGGACAATAACTCCAAAAAGAAACAGGTACAAGAAGGCCTACATTGATCTACACAGAAACATGCAGAGAAGTCATCAGAGAGAGAGAGATTCAGAAATGAATATTAGTAGCATACAGATAGGGAGACACACCCATAGGGGGAGCTACTATTTTAACCAGGATTGGTTAGAGCAGATATAGTATTAGGAGGAGACACATTGACAGGGGGCTTTAATCCTTTGCCAAAGGAAGAGAGAAAGTTTAGTAAGGGGGAGCATCCCCAAATGGAGATACCCTTTTCCATTGATGTCAAACAGGGAGAGATAGAAACATTGATGAGGAGAGATGCCAGTGTTGACATGATTAAGTGTTTCTATCAATGCCAAAGGGAGAGATTGTTGGACAATTGTCTTAGGTTGATGGACAACTGGTTTGGATTGTTGGTTGTCATTGATGCCCACCCTTGGAGAGTGATATTGTGTTATTATAGATTGATGTAAACCCTTAGTGATTGATTTCAACCCTTGAAAATTTCAGCAGCGAATTCTGGTAGCACAAAGGTATGGGTAAGGGACCCGAGTTTGTTTGAGGCATAAAGGCATGAAGATCGGTGAATATGTAGGTAATACTATTATAGATGGATAGTATATGTCATGCCATTTATGGTGATATATGGAACGTCACATAACTCCTCATGGTTAGATATTTATGGCCTTGTGAAGTTGGATAACCCTCATGAGTTATCTAGAAGGTCAAAGAAGACAAATTATTCTAGAAGCTCCTAGAATAATTTGACTAGTCAAATGGGTGAAACTAGGAGTTAATCATGGGTTAAGTTGTTGCAATAAGAAAATAATTAAAAATAAAATAGTTGCAACTAGAAGTGAAGAGTTTACTATTTTTGGATAAAGTGGTTATAAGTGGACAAGTGGTTAGAAGTGGGTTATCCCTAAAAGAAGGAAATTGGGTTAAGTTGGTTAGACGGTAACCCCCTGAGGAAGCTACATGGAAGTATAAATAAGAGAGAAAGGCTCTCCTATTAGCACCTATTGAGAACATTTAATATGTATTATTGTGTAAGGTTATTGCAGGTACTCATTGATACATCTGAAGTTACACAAGTCTGAGGTAGCACAAAGGGTTGACGATGAAAGTTTCGGAATTGCAGAAATACTAAAAAAAACCCTAGTTTTTGAGGTATACATGGGTTGTTGTGGAGAAGGGTGCATACGTATGTGGGCTAGAAATATAATAGGGTGAGTACATGTGGGAAAAGCTATGAAAACTTGATTTTCTAAGGTTGTCAGGTTCTCAGAGCCTGAAAGAAATCTCCCAAGAAGGTCTATAGTGATCAGATACAACAGATACTATATACATATTCAAAAGGTATGGCATATTCTTATGAGTAGTTGAATATTGTTTTATACTTGAGATATAGTTATGGGAGGTTGAGGTTTTTCCCTAGAAAGGTTGTTGGTTGTATGTTACTTATGGTATGAGCTAGATCTACAGAAATACAACACTAGTATGCTTGGTATTATTGATGGTACACCTTGTTGGTTTAAGTGTTGAGGCATTACTTGTATTTCATGGTACATGGTTGAGGGTTTTGGTTGTGAAGTGGTTGTGATGTGTTGGTGAAGTTTTTAATGTGGTTTGAGGTTGCATATCAGTGAGTATTTTATGTCTAGTCCATGTGAGGGTTATTACACTTGTTCATGATTGTAAACACATGTATGGCATATGACTAGAGAGACATAGATGCACTCGGTTGAGAGATATATAAGATGATGTATGCACAGGGCACAACTACAAATAAGACACAATGACAAGTTGTAGGTTGATTTGATAGAAGCAGCAAAGTGTTTGAAATTTTAGAAAGGGTGAAAACCCTAGTTTTTAGAAGGCATATGTAGGTTGCAGTATAGACAGGTTGTGTACATACACAGGATTCAGTATAGATAGGGCATGTACATACGTGAGGTGTAGTATATAAAAGTCACATACCTATTGGTATTTGTTGGTACAGGTTGTTGGCAGAAATTGGTACAAGTTTATAGTGGTATATCTCACAGTTACAGTGTTGCAGTGGTTTCATCATTTGACACTTATATTTCAGGGCTTGTGGATGTGGCAATGAAAAGGGGTTGTATCCTCCTTCCTGTTGGAGCTAGAGAATCAGGGAGTTGGAACTTCCTTCAGGTTGGATCCTGAGAACTAGGTGGTTGTAGCCACCTTTCGTTTGTAGTCGGAGAACATAGGGGGTTGTAGCCTCCTGTTGGTTGTAGCCAGAGAATTTGGGAGTTGGAGCTTCCCTCAGGTTGTAGCCTAAGAAACTAGGGGGTCGGAGCCTCCTTCCAGTTGGAGCTGGAGAATTTGAAGTTGGTGCTTCCTTGAATGTAATTCTTAAAGACATATAAGAAAAACATTATGTGGTTTTCTCCTGCATTGGGTTTCCACGTAAAATACTGGTGTATTATGTATTGTGTGGATGTGTTGATTATTGTTTATGATGCACTAATGAATGTTAATGATACTGATACAACAATATATTGATGATAATTAGATGAACATGATTGGATAAGTTAAAGAAATATACATTGTGGTTAAAAGGATTAATAAGTGGTATAAATTGCTCATTATTGATTCNCCCCCCCCCCCCTCTCTTAGTAATCCAACATAGAGAATAAAAACTATCATGGATATTGAATATGGAAGATAGGGCTTGACAAAACATCTTAATAAAATACTCATCTAGAGAGGCATCAATAATTTGGTAATCCATTTTCCTCCATTTCTTTCTATAGTTTGGAAACTAAAAAAGCAAAAAGGCACTAAGGATGAATCCATTTCCCCAAGGGAGTGGGTGTATGCCACCAATTCAAGAGGTTTTAGATAGATATTTTGAGCCCCCCAACCTTTTGATCCTGTTATCTTATCCCCTTCACTTCTCTCTATGAAAGAGACTAGAAAACATAACTATCCCCAACACTCCTCAAGGGATTGTTTGGATCCTTTAAAACTTCATAAATACTTACTTTGCTTTAGAAATAAAGAGACCCCTAGTGATCTATGGGAAGCGGAAGGTGATATGTGTCTAGATCTCATACCTCTAGTAAATATTATCATGCCTCGAAGAAAACCCTTTTTGTCAAATGCACAAAAGAAAGTAGAGTGGGATGTAAGGTCAGGGAAATAAAACAACTATTAATGGGACCCTTAGAGTAGGGCATGCCCCTAGGTAGGTTACTCAATGTTAATTGTTTCTCTCAACATAATGGGTATGGTTTGTACCCACAAAAAACTATCGCTAAAGAGAATGTGCAATATCTACAAACCTAACATAATGCTACTTCAAGAATGGTGGAAGGATCAAAAGTTGAAAGTATTTTTTCCTCCTTTTTGAAGGATTGGAATTTCCTATCATTGGATGCAAATGGTAGATCAAGAAGACTTATCTTTCAATTTAACTTCTTCCTCTATACTTGATGCAAGTCCATTAACAACATTGAATTCCTTGGAATTAAGTATAAAAAAAATTAGTCATTAAACTATATGGTCCATATGAAAATAAACAACATTTATGGGAAGGCTTATTCAATTAGGGTTTCCTAACTTAGGAGAACATAATCATTCATGGGATTTAAATTTTATCACTAAAAGATCTGAGGTATGGTGATCAACTGCCAAAATGGATCTCGTTGCTAACTTCTTCCTTAATAAGATGGAAAGGAGGGGTCTTTGTGAAGTGGAGCCTATCAAAGTAAAGCTAACTTGGAGGAACATTATAATTGGGGAAGATGTTATTTCCAAGAAACTTGATAGACTTCTTGTATCCAGAAAAATCCTAAATGAATTTGATAGAAACAATAATTTGGTTGGCAATAGAGGCTCATTTGATCACCTCCCAATTCTACTACAACTAGAAAAGGATGAAAAGAAACCCATTGGCCCTTTAAAATTCAATCCAAAATGGTTATAATATGATGAAATTAACTTATCTTGGTCAAGGAATAGTGGAGACATTATAATCCTGACAATGATGGCTTTTCCATGCTTTAAGAATTAAAAGGGAAATTGTAACTTGGTCTACCCTCAAATTCAACAACTCTTAGTAGGATACATTGAATATGGAATTATAAACTTCCACACCATTTGACTAGAATAAAATTGGGGTTTTCATTGAGATGAATAAAACATACTCAAGGATTTGGAGGGAAAAAGTTGCACCTACCAGATTATGAAGAAAGTAAATGAAGATTCAAAAGTAGGGCTACTTGCCTAGTTGAAGTAGATGCCAATACAAAAAAAAATCATGCATATGAAAATCATAATAAGAACATAAATGCTAATTGGGAAATGAATAAATATGATGGAAGCAAAGTTAGGAAACTCCAAGACTTGGAAAAGCTAAGGGTTCCACATTTTCAAAAACTTTATCAAGAGCCTCCAAGGGATAACATAGAAAAGATAATCAGAATGACCTCCTTCTTCACCATGTTCAAGTTGAGAAAACACATGAAGATATAATGGAATATGTCTTGAAAGAGGAGATAAAATTTGTACTAGATTCAATCCAAAAGAACAAAATCCTAGGCCTTTATGACTGGTTAGTAGAATTTTTATAATATTCTATGACCTTATTACAGAGGATTTAATCCATGTGGTGGAAGAATCTAGAGTTTCTAGGAATATGGTGGGGGCATTTAAATCTAATTTCATATCCTTAACCCTCAAAAAATATAATCCATTCGAAGGATTAACTCCTACTTTTCATCAACAATGTCTAGATTGTGTGATTGAATTGTATTGAGGTAGACCACACATAATGTCTATGTATGAATCAAAGATGAGGACAATGAGAGAAGTTAGGAATGAGTTTCATAGAATCATTAAGAGATTCATAGAGATATTATGGGAGATAGTTATGCATATGGTTGCACTAAATATCTTATTATGACATATTTGTTATGGTCACCTAAAGCTATATAAAGGGATGAAATGTACATTAAAAAATACACATGGGTAATGAATGATTGAATAGAATTTCCCCTTCAGGGGTTTTTTGAGTGTAAACTCGTGACGTCCCTTACTTGATATATGTTTTAGTATATTTGTTCCTAAGTATTAAAACTCAACACTATCCTATTTTGAAGAATTCAGACCCGTCTCCATATGTAACTCAATTTACAAAATAACCTCTAAAGTGATTTCTAGCAAGTTCAAGAAAGTCCTCTCTAAGTTTGTATTAGGGAAAGAGTTTGGTTTTCTTTGGGATAGACAAATACATGAAATATTAGGGGTGGCCCAAGAGGGGATTCACACCATAAATGTCAAAAGAAACTAATCGTGATCATAAAATTGGGTTTTTCCAAGGCATTTGACAAGATAAGCTAGTTATACATAAGGTTGATGTTGATTCATACAGAGATGAGGTTAGACATGGTGAATTAGATCACTAGATGCTCTCAAAAATATCATTATTTTCTCATTAATGGATCCACTTCAAAATTCTTCTATCCATCCAGAGGACTTAGGCAAGGCTACCCCCTTTCACCTCATTTATTCTTGATTATTGTAGAGGGAATAAGTCAATAAGTCTATGATTACAAAAGAAGGGGTTGTATAAAAGATGTTAAGAACCAAACATCAATATAGCATAGAAAAACCTCAGAAAAAGTACTCAATGCCTTGAAAAAGAGATAATTTCAGATAATAAGCCTCTTCGAGGGGGACACCTCCTTTTACCCCACTTAAATGTTCAAGTACAAGATGATTCAAAATGAAAATGTCTCCTTGGTATATATAGGAGACTAGGAGGTATAATTACA
>ML785196.1:226082-249007 GCA_009831015.1 Picea engelmannii | reverse complement strand
TGAAAATTTCAAGATCTACAAGGAAATGGTTGAAAATGAGATGGATTCAAGAATCAAATGCTTAAGATCGGATAATGGAGGAGAATTCACCTCAAAGGAATTTATGGACTATTGTAGCAATCATGGAATAAAAAGGCAATTCTTCGTTGCTAGGACACCTCAACAGAATGGAGTTGTTGAAAGAAAGAACAGGACAGTACAAGAAATGGCTCGAAGAATGATAATGGATTCAAAGTTGACAGATATGTTTTGGGCACGGGCAGTGCATACAGCAGTTCACATTCAAAATAGAGTAATTCTCAAAAACAACACTTATAAAACTCCCTACGATCTATGGAAAGGAAGACCAGCAAATATGAAGCACTTCAGAGTTTTTGGAAGCAAATGCTACATCAAAAGAGAAGATGGCAGAATGGGAAAGTTTGACTCTCGTGTGGACAAAGGAATACTTGTTGGTTACTAAAGTAGAAGGAAAGCATACAAGTGTTACAATGTAAGATTAAACAAAGTTGTGGAAAGAATCAATGTAACAATTGATGAAACAGGCAAACCAAAATCAAAGGAAGAAGAAAACAAATCAATGGAACAACTTTTTGAAGAAGAATAAGAGGAAGATGAAGATGAAGAGAATCTGACAAAAGTAGAAGAGCAAGTTCAGCAAGTATCTCCAAAGACACCTAGAAAACGAGTACAGAAGAATCATCCTTCAAATCAGATTATTGGAAACAAAGATGCAGGAGTTGAGACTAGAAGAAAAATCCATTCACCAGAACAAACACACCTAGCACTCTTATCTACAATTGAACTAAATTGTTTTGAAGAAGCCAGCAAGGATGAATTTTGGAATCAAGCCATGGATGAAGAATTGGATCAAATAGAGAAAAATGACACTTGGGAATTGGTTCCAAGACCAAAGAATAAGAATGTGATCGACACAAAATGGGTTTTCAGGAATAAATTGAATGAAGATGGGCAGGTTACGAGGAACAAAGCTAGATTGGTATGTAAAGGATATGCACATATTAAAGGAATCGACTTTGCAGAGACATTTGCCCCAGTTTCCATAATGGAAGCAATCGGTTTGCTTTTAGCTTATGCATGCTCCAAAAATGTTAAAGTATATCAGATAGACATAAAATCATATTTTCTGAATGGGGAACTTGAAGAAGAAGTCTACATTGAACAACCAAAAGGATTTCAGTTGTCAGAGAACACATACTATGTGTGTAAATTAAAGAATGTCTTGTATGGTCTAAAATAGGCTCCTAGAGCATGGTACTCCAGACTGGATAAGTATCTGCAGTAGGCAGGGTTCAGAAAAGGAAGTGAAGACAACATCTACATCAAGTTAATTCAAGGTAATATTTTATTAATTGAAGTTTATGTTGATGATATTATTTTTGGTAGTGATGATGACAGGTTAAGCCAGAAATTTGCAAAAGACATGCACAATGAATTTGAAATGTCATTACTTGGAGAACTATCCTTCTTTCTGGGACTTCAGATATGTCAAAGAAACCAAGGAATTTGTATTTCTCAAACCAAGTATATCAGAGAAATTCTAAATAGGTTCGGAATGGAATATTGCAAACCAGTTATCACTCCCATGCAAACCAATTGTAAGTTGAGCAAAGATGATGATTCAAAGTCTACAGATCAGAGGCAATATAGATCAATGACTGGCAGCCTACTATATGTGACAGCATCCAGACCAGATGTAATGTAGGCAGTTGGACAGGTGGCATGATTTCAAGCAGCACCAAAGGAATCACATGTATTAGCAGTAAAGAGGATCTTTAGATATCTCAAAGGAACAGAAGAGTTTGGATTATGGTATCCAAAAGGAAAATATCTATCACTTATTGCCTACATAGATGTAGATTGGGCAGGTTGTATTGATGACCGACGAAGCACCAGTGGAGCAGCGTTCTACTTAGGTGCGTGTTTGGTATCATGGATAAGCAAGAAACAATCATCGGTATCTCTATCTATAGCCGAGGCAGAGTATATTGCAGCAACAGCATGTTGTACACAAGTTCTTTGGATGAAACAAACTTTGACAGATATACAGGTTGAGTATGATGAGCCCATTCCAATATATTGTGATAATACAAGTGCCATCAATATCTCAAAAAACTCGGTGATGCACTCCAAGACGAAGCACATTCCAATCAAGTATCACTTTCTACAGGAACAGGTTGCAGAATAGAACATCAGAGTTGAGTATGTGGGCATAAAAGAACAAGTGGCAGACATCTTTACAAAACCACTTCCACGGGAAGCCTTTGAATATCTTCGCCAAAGACTCGGAGTTATTTCTACTCCAAAAATGAATGCTTTTTTAATGCTTATCTTATATGTCGTAGATGTACACAAGGAAGCACCATAAGAGGACAGTATGTCAGGGGGAGCAGCCCCGGATGGAAAGATACCTTTGCCATTGATGACAAAGGGGGGGAGATTTATCAGATGCAGAGGACAAAGGCATGGTTCCAGGGGGAGCAGATTTATCAGATGTGGAGGACAGAGGCATGGTTCCAGGGGGAGCAGATTTATCAGATGCAGAGGAAAAAGGCATGGTTCCAGTGGGAGCATGAGTGATATTATTTCAGTATTGCATCAGAGTGTTGTCATCAATGTCAAAGGGGGAGATTGGTGATTAAGGTTGGTTGTCATTGATGTCAACCCTTGAAGAAAGCCCCATAGCACAAAGGTTTGGCTAATGGACCCAATATTGTTTGATGTAAATATGACTCATTATTGTTTTTTCATGGTTGATAAAAAGTAAATATGGATGAACTCCAAAGTGGTCCCCTTATGGTGAAAGCCCTCACGGGAAGAGGCTTTGTGGAGTAAGAGAACCCATGATTAATTGTGGAATAATGACATGAAGGAAAGTGAACTTGTCAGAGAAAATATCCTATATGGATAGTGCTTGTCATGTCATTTCCAGTGGTATGTGGAACGTCACATAATTCCTAACGGTTAGAGAGTTATGGCCATGAGAAGTTGGAGACCCCAGGTTTGGGTAATGGACCCAAGTTTGTTTGATGGGTAACGGTATGAACTATGATATATTTTTAGATAATACTATTCTATATGGATAGTATATGTCATGCCATTTCTGGTGGTATGTAGAATGTCACATAACTCCTCACGATTTGAGAGTTATGGCCTTATGAAATTGGAGGACCCTCATATGTCATCTAGAAGCCCCAAAAGGTCAAAGTGGTTTAAGAGATTTTAAAAGGTAAATAATAAAGTGAAGTGATGAGTATATTATAATTCAAAGTGAATACAAAATAAATTATTTCAATAATAAATTTAATGGAGAAATTAGAAGTGGACCCAACCCTAAAATAAGGAAAGTGGGTCAAGTGACCTAGAAGGTGTTTTTATGGAAGCTACTTGGAGAGTATAAATAAGAGGCAAGGCTATCTCATTTGAATAACACTTGCAAATATTGAATATTTATATGTGTCTGAGGTAACCAAGGATATATAAACCAGAATTTTGAGTGAAGGTAAATAAAAGAAGGCCGAAATGCAAGGAAGGATAAATTCTTTTGATGGTGCTTTCTAAGGTATGTTATTTACAGGTCATCTCACCATTTTCACTATAGCTTATTTTCTATAATGATTCAGACAGTGAAATTTCTATGCAAGTGAGGAAACATATCCAAGTATCTTTGGTAAAAAAATTCATCTTGTGGGTCGTTGTATTTTGGGAGTTACACTCTGTGGAAAATAGGGTTTGTGGTCAGTCCTGAAACTAGTCAAAATCAGGTGTTTCAGGTAAAAATGTCATAACTTCTTCATAATAGATCCAAATTCAGTGAGACCAAATGTGTTGGTTAGGCTAAAGTCTTTAGTATGTTGTGTAATAGTTTCAGATCAATTCATCAAATATTTTTTGCGAGGAATGCTCTACAAGGTCGCTCTCTAGAATAAGCTAGCCATTTTTGCTATAACTCCTTTTTTGAGAGGTTCCAAGTAGTGACACTTGGAGGAATTGCATAAAACACACTAAAGAACATTGTGTATCACTTTTAGATATTTATACATTACAGGTTCAAAGTTATCATTACTTCAATTTAGGGTTGTTGACTAATCCAAAACTAGGCATGTGAGACTAAAGAAAAGTTTGATGAAAATGCTAGTCTCTTGTTTTTAAAGTTAAGGAAGGTTTGCAGGAATGTGATCATATAAACCAGGTCTATTACAGAGCTACAAATATAATTTGTATGATGAAATTGATGAGGTCTTTTGGTTGTGGTACATGTTTAGTACATGGTTGAGACAAGTAGTTGATGAGTTGGCGCACATACATGAGGTGTATAGTTGATGATGTTGGTACATATTGATGAGTCATAGTTGATGAGTAGTTGACACATGATTGGTACATACTTGGTACATGGTTGTATGCACTTGTTTATGGTACAGTTTGTGTTAGCGTTAGAAGTCACTCCTGGATTTCTTGCAGGAGTAGAGCCCAACGCCCATCATTTTTATGTCACGGTAGTTTTTAATGGGTGATCAAATGGATAGAGACTCGGGGAGATATCACTCTAGCTCAAGGACTGGATCTGGTATGCAAGGAACAAAGGAGGTCTTGATCTAACTTCAGTCAGTGAGTTTCTTAAACTATGAACAGGTGGAAGACTTGGTAAGGAGAGTGAGCAAACTACCTCAAGCAACAGGCCTTTCAGCAGTTTGTAAAAGAAAAACTATGAATGCAAGATCCTCTTGGTTCAGGGCTTCGGGAAACTGAAAGGGGGACTTGAATGGATCCTCCAATTCCAATTCATTTAGCGCTAAAGAAATCACAGAGACCGATTAGAAATGATGCAACTGTTACAGTGATCCAACCTACATCATCCTATAACAGTTACAACTCGACTGGATCCTCCAATTCCAAGTTGCTCTAACACAGTGTAAACAAAGACGTGAAAGAAACTGACATTCATAAAGCAAGAAGTCTCGAGAGTCCACGCATAACCAGAATAACAGTGCTTCAATAGAGTTTTACAATCGAGAGCCTTGCTCAACCATCGATACTTACAAAATACAAAGACTGGGTCTATATACTTAGAAAAATTCACCTAACAGAGGCATGCTTAGTCACCCAAGGCTTAGTGTCCCTTCAGCCAAATTTGGACGGATATTCTTTTTCAGACGCCACCATAACTGCGCATGGCTCCTGCAAGGGGAGTAGCTGAGACATTAAGTGTCGAGTTAGCATGTGCAGACCTCTCTAGCTAGTCGAGGACTCGGCATGGCTTCTTTGGAAAAATTGGTACACAGGACCTTCTCGGGTAGATAGCTTGCCAGACCCCCCATACCTTACACTTAATGAATGAGGAGAGGTTTCAACCACTCCTTCTCACCTTCATTTACTCCAAGCGAAAAACAGGATTGAGGCCGAATCAGATGGCACCTGGAGATCACGATGATCCCTTCTAAGACCAAACTCGACACCTTTGGCCCTTCTTGCACATCTCTTTTTATTTCCCAAGTGACCACGGGCTGTGACCTTGTGTTTATTCTCAAAGTGCTTTCGGCGTTCGTGAATAGGAAGGAGTTGATCCTTGCTTATCACATTTGCGATGAGCGAAATGCCAAGATGGCTTAATTGGGCACCACGCATCCCTCTTAGATCTAACGGTCCTGAACTTACTCAGTGATACTGTGGGCCCGGGTCCTGGATGCTCTTGGCACTTCACTCTTCGGAGATATGAAGGAGCTACTCCTTGCGCTTCGTAGTCGCGATGGGTGAAAAGGCAAGGAGCCTAATCGTGCACCAGGTGTCCCTTTTGGATGGATGGCTGAGACTGCTCGGTGATACTACGGGCCCGACTCTGGGATCTTTCGGTGCTTCAGGGTTCAGGGTTTCGAGATGTAGAATGACATAGAACCTTCACCCTATGAACTCACAAATGTTGAAAATCCGACGTGACTAGATCACACGCCACGTGTCCTTTTGGATGGACGACTGTTATACTTTCCTGCATGCAATATGGGCGCTATCTGTCCCGCTAATCTCAACGCAACTCCGCTAACCGCGATTTCCCGCCAACCATCGATCTGCTCTTAGGAATGAATCCGGACCGTCGACAATATAATCTCGCCAGCTTACTTTCTTGGAAGCCAAAAACAAGATTTTTTCGTGCTGCGCTCAGGCGCTTCTTCGTGCAACTTGTAGACCTGAATACTCTTGTGCCCAGGACAAGAAATGTTACTAACATTAGGCTCCATGGGGGATAGAGTCGTCCCTGTGATGCTCTAAGGACTCATTTTGCAGCTCCAGTGCCTTGTTGTTGGGCTATGGGTTCATTTATTTAAAACTTAAAGACGGAAAGAAAAACAATATTTACAACCGTGAAAGAGCCATGTGCGGCTCAAGAGAAAAATATTTTTAGGAAATGCCCATTCAGAGGGCCATTGAAAACTTCTTGATCCTTCAAATCCTGTACCCTATAGGTGTTATTCGAGAATACTTCAGATACTTTGAAAGGCCTGATCCACAGGGCTTCGAATTTTCCGTGCTTGCCTTTATATTGTTTAGGAGCATCCCATTTCGGTACCAGGTCTCCTATCTGAAACTCTTCCTTCTTGGACTTCTTATCAAAAACCTGCTTGATCCTTTGTTGATGGTCTTGAATTCTGCCCATTACTTGCTCCCTCGCCTGCTGGACCTCCACTAGCTGATGAATCCTTCTGATCATGTCATCAGGCTCTCCTTGATGATCTTGGAGGAATTTTTCTACAGGAATGGCTAAATGAGAAGGGAAAACCGCCTCTACTCCATAGACTAATTGGAAAGGAGAGACATCTATAGATCTCTTCGTGGGCACTCGATCGGCCCATAGAGAAAATTTTAATCTTGAATGCCAGGCCTTCTTGTTGTCTTCCAACAATCTTTTGATGATCCTTATCAGGCTTTTGTTGGAGGATTCTGCTAAACCATTGCCCTGGGGATAGTATGGAGTGGAGTGAATCAGTTTGATCCCAAATTGCTCACAGAACTTAGCTAACGGCTTAGCCCTAAAAGAGTTTGCGTTATCAGTGACAATCTTACTTGGGCAGCCGAATCTGGTGATGAGGTCTTCCAGGAATCCGATGATTACCTTGTGGGAAGCACTCCTGGTGGGGATAGCTTCAATCCACTTGGTAAAGAAATCTGTAGCAGTCAAGATCCATCTGTGTTTCCCACTGGATGCGGGGTGAATTTCTCCAATGAAATCTAGGCCCCATTGCTGGAAAGGTTCTGAAACAACCACAGGATTTAACGGAAAAGACTTGAGTTGTTGTTTTCCTGCAAATCTTTGACATTTGATGCAGGCTCTGACCCTTCTGCAGACGTCCGTAAATACGGTGGGCTAATAGTATCCAGCCCTGAGGATTTTGTAGGCTGTAGTTTTCCAGAAATGATGCCCTCCACATAGGATGTCATGAAATTCAACCATGATCCTGTCAGCCTCTTGCGGATCTACACATTTCAAAAGCAACCCCAGGGGGTCTTTCCAATATAGAACTTGATCAATAAGGCAGTATCTGACTGCTTTGAGCTTCAGAGATTTTGCCTTGTTTCTTTGCAGGCCATCTGGAGGCCGCAACTCTTGCAGAAAATATATTACATCCTTATACCAGGGACATCGAGCCAATGGGGGCTCCCTTTGAGGGTCTATTCCAGACAGATGACCCTGCTGAATTCTTGAGCATTCATTGACGAAACTTACCCCCAAAGCTTGGAAATTGGATTTATCCGACAGTTTGGCTAAACCTTGACCTTTAATCAATTTGGTAGGCTTTAGTTCCCGGTCAAATTCCAGAATATTGGCTATCCACTTACTCCTCCTCCCGTCTATGTCAAGCTGAATAAGAATGTCTTTAACAGCAGCTGAGGGGACATAGGCAATGATTTTTGACTGCAGGACATAGATTCTAAATGCCTTGAGAGCCTTTACCGGGGCATAGGCCTTCTTCTCCATAGTGTCATACCTGAATTCGGCATCCCTCAATGCTTGATTGAAATAGGCAATAGGCTGCTCTAGCCCAACCTCGTTTGTCTGTAGTAAAACAACAGCCACCGTGTCAGGTGAGGCAAAGGAGAAAATAAGGAAATCCTTTGAGTAATCAGGACTAACAAGCACAGGGGCTTCAGTCAGGGCCTTCTTTATTTTATCAAAGGAATTTCGCGATTCAGAAGTCCACCTCACTTCATTTCCTTTCCTTAACATGGCTGTTATAAGTTTTACCTCCTCAGCAAAGTTAGGAACAAATCTCCTCAGAAAATTAATCTTACCAAGGAAAGATTGGACCTCCTTCTTGGACCTCGGGATTGATAAGGCTCGTATTGCCTCAACTCTGCTAGGATCGATCCTGACTCCTTCCGCAGATACTATGTGGCCTAGTAACTTTCCCTCCTGCATGGCGAATAGATATTTCTTGGGGTTTAATGAAATGCCAAAACTCTTGCATTTCAGGAAAGCCTTCTTGAGATGACAACAGTGTTTTTTATCAGATTTTGAAAATACTATGATGTCATCCAGATAGACGACTACGAATTTATCCTTTTCCCCAATGAAAGTTATGTCCATGGCACGTTGAAACATCTCCCCTACATTCATTAATCCAAACGGCATCTTGGCATACATGAATGTGCCCCATGGAGTGGTAAATGTCGTCTTTTCCCTGTCCTCAGGCAGAATAGAGACTTGATTGTAGCCAGAGAAACCATCGATCATGAACATCCTGGATGCCCATGTTACCCTCTGCAGTATATGTTCCATCTTTGGTAAGGGGTAGTTATCTTTTCGTGATCTCCTAAATTCCCATTTCCTTTGCAGCTCTTAATCCTAGAAAAAGAGCTTCGTATTCTGCCACATTGTTAGTAGCTTCAAATTCTAGCTTGTATGAAAGAGACATGGTTTTCTGAGGAGGTGATACAAAAAATACCCCAGCACTAGTGCCTTCCCTGGAAGAGACTCCATCAAAGAACATTTTCCAGACGAGGGTGGAGGGAGGAAATTTATGGGAAGTGGTGGGCGGCTTTCTGAGCTTTAGAGGAGGCTCAGGAGCATTAGTGAGTTGTAGTACACTGGAACCTAAATCAATGTCCAAGGAAAAAATTGGGTGGTTGGCAGGGTTAGCTTCATCACTGATTATATAGGCCAGTTGGCCTTCCCTGTATAGCCTCCTATGTTCCCCTCCAAACAATGGGATAGTAGCATATGTGAGGTCCATCTACAAAGTTCCCCCCAGTCTTTTTATCCAAGATCTTGATTACAAAATACCGAACTTGGGAGGGACATTAGCCACTACAATATCCATGACCACACTTTTCATGGGCAACTGAAACAAGGTCACGACCAGATCTTTGATAACTCCTACACATTGAACTTTTCTGGAATCAAAGGAATAGAGGTCATGATAGGCTCGGGTGACTTCTAGCCCTAACTCTTCCATGACAGTTTTGGGCATGAGGTTGTGAGAAGCCCCTGAATCCATCAAGAATTTGTGCAGTACCTTGTCATGTATGTTCAAGGAAGTGTAGAAGGGAGGGGATGAGTCATTCTTGTCTTCTACCATAGGACCTAGAATAATTGCAGGCTTTTCATCTTGCAAATTAATGGAGTCTGTGGGAAGGCATGAGACCTCAGACTATAAAATCTCAGAGAAGCGTTTCTTGAACCCTTCATGTTTAATCAATTCGGTTAGGGGCACATGGATTCTGATCTTTTGAATTTCATGCTTGATATTAAAAGAAGATGTAAGCTTCGGAATTTCTCTTATTTCGGGGACATGACTCTGGACTATGGGAGAGAGGGGTCGGGGATTCTTACCTCTATGATTGTCCGCTACTTCATTAGCATGTTTCTATATTCTAGTGGACTTCTCAGGAACATCAGGTGCTACTATCTTTTTCTTAGACCTCATATCATACCTTCCTTGGCTACCACTAGCCTTGTTTTCCTTGCTCAGTTCATTTAGTTGATTGTCCATGAGATAATCCTCGTATGTTGATTGAGTGAGATGAGGAAAAGGAGGAGTGTCTTCGAAGCAATGGATTTCAGGATCAAGCTCATCTGTTTCCCCTTCTTCTTTCTTGGCCATAAAATTATTTTGAAAAGGGGCCTGAATTTTCTGGTCTTCTCTGTCTCTTCCCCTCTCTCTTTGCGCAGTCGGGGAAGTAATATTGTTTGGCCTCCTGAAACCTCCTTTGTTTTCAACGTTTTGAGGGCCCTTGTATGCTTGCCTCCCATCCACCTTCATTCTCTCCATCTCTACAGACAGAGACTTCACCATCTTGGTCAATTGATCCACTTGAGGGTGGGACACCGATGGGCCAGAAGTTGAGGTTTCCGATCTTTCCTTTCTTCTGTCTGCGTTGGCCTTATTCCTCAGTCTATCAGCTGCTAATACATTGGATTCCACTTCTATGGCCGCATCTTGCATTTGAGCTAAGGAGGTGGCTCTTCTTTCTCTCAATAAAATATAGAAATCGGGGCCAAATGCACTAGCATAAGAAATCTTGGCCGAGGCTTCTGAGGGTTTTATTTCGGCCGGAATTTTATTATACATCTTATTGAATATTTTGGAGAAGTCAGAGACAGACTCTCCTTCCATCTTCCTCAAAGACCCAAACTCTATCATGTAGTACATGAAATCCTTCTTATCTCCCCACTATCTTAGGAAAGCACTATCCAAGGCTTCGATCCCAGCAACAGATCCGGGGGCCAATCCTCTAAACCACTTCCTCACCTCACCATTCAGGCTCTGGATGAAGACTCGCATCCAGACATCTTCATTTTCAATGTTCAGGTTGTCTGCATAACTGTAGAAAGCAGCCAGGTTCTCTTCCGCAGTTATGTCCCCTTCCCCAGTGAACTTGGGCATATACTTCAAGTAATCTCCAGCAGGGAGAGGATTCATAGGATGGGGTAGGATTAAGGGAGCATATATGGCAGTGACTATGGTGTCCATTCTATTTAGAGGAGGATTCGCACCAGCCATAGGAATATTAGGTGGAAGAGAACTTGGAGGAGAAGGAGTTCACGAAGGGGCTACTGGGAATGAGTCTCGAAGTGGAATGGGAAACAAAAGGGGATTTAAGGAGAAGGCTAATGGGATCAAGTCAGCAGATGCTCCTCTTTGTGCAGGTGTGGTAACAGTAACAAGAGGAGGAGTGGTAAATATAGGAGTGGGGAAATCTTATGCGGTCCTGGGTCTACGCCAAGGTACAGCTTCAGAGGAGAGAGGAGTGACAAGGATTTCTCCCTATGATCCCAGACCAGGAGGGGAAAACTCAGCAGGAACACTCCCAAAATTCAGGAAACGAGAAACCTCAGAAAAAGGTCTGTTAAGAAACTGAGGAGGAGAAAATGGAGTTCCTACAGAAGGAGATGGCAGATTACTTGGTTCGGGGATGGAAGTTCCTTCTTCAGAGGCCTTTCCTTTCTGAGAACCACCTCCGGATTAGTTTTAGGTGTAGATAGAGGCAGTTGTGGATGGGAACGTGTGTGCCTACCTCTGAAAGCCACGATTATCACGGCAGGTTCGCCACAGTGGAGTCATCACAATGGATTTACCAAGTGCATAGTAGCAATATTCGAAGGCTCTGATACCTGATGCACCTTCAGAATCAGAGGCTCAATGTCATTCAATTCCAGCGAAAATTTTCAACTTCGTACCCGGCAACGGCGCCAGAAATGTTAGCACCAGAAGTCACTCCTGGATTGCTTGCAGGAGCAGAGCCCAACGCCCATCACTTTTATGTCACGGTAGTTTTTAATGGGTGATCAAATGGATAGAGACTCGGGGAGATATCACTCTAGCTCAGGGACTGGATCTGGTATGCAAGGAACAAAGGAGGTCTTGATCTAACTTCAGTCAGTGAGTTTCTTAAACTATGAACAGGTGGAAGACTTGGTAAGGAGAGTGAGCAAACTACCTCAAGCAACAGGCCTTTCAGCAGTTTGTAGAAGAAAAACTTTGAATGCAAGATCCTCTTGGTTCAGGGCTTCGGAAAACTGAATGGGGGACTTGACTGGATCCTCCAAATCCAAGTCGTTCAGCACTAAAGAAATCACATAGACCGATTAGAAACGATGCAACTGTTACAGTGATCTAACCTACATCATCCTATAATAGTTACAACTCGACTGGATCCTCCAATTCCGAGCTGCTCTAACACAGTGTAAACAAAGACGTGAAAGAAACTGACATTCATAAGGCAAGAAGTCTCGAGAGTCCACGCATAACCAGAATAACAGTGCTTCAATAGAGTTTTACAACCGGGAACCTTGCTCAACCATCGATACTTACAAAATACAAAGACTGAGTCTATATACTCAGAAAAATTCACCTAACAAAGGTGTGCTTAGTCACCCAAGGCTTAGTGTCCCTTCAGCCAAATTCGGACGGATATTCTTTGTCAGACGCCACCTTAACTGCGCATGGCCCCTGCAAGGGGAGTAGCTAAGCCATTAAGTGTCGAGTTAGCATGTGCAGACCTCTCTGGCTAGTCGAGGACTCGACATGGATTC
This sequence comes from Picea engelmannii, assembly GCA_009831015.1. Lineage (NCBI taxonomy): Eukaryota > Viridiplantae > Streptophyta > Pinopsida > Pinales > Pinaceae > Picea > Picea engelmannii. Next base: position 236,460 of record ML785196.1, on the reverse strand, counting down.
TTTGGAAAAATTGGTACACAGGACCTTCTCGGGCAGATAGCTTGCCAGACCCCCCATACCTTACACTTAATGAATGAGGAGAGGTTTCAACTACTCCTTCTCACCTTCATTTACTCCAAGCGAAAACCAGGATTGAGGCCGAATCAGATGGCACCTGGAGATCGCGATGATCCCTTCTGAGACCAATCTCGATGCCTTTGGCCCTTCTTGCACAGCTCTTTTTATTTCCCAAGTGACCACAGGCTATGACCTTGTGTTTATTCTCAAGGCACTTTTGAAGTTCGTGAATAGGAAGGAGTTGATCCTTGCTTATCACATTCATGATGAGTGAAACCCCGAGATGGCTTAATTGGGTGCCATGCATCCCTCTCAGATCTGACGGTCCTGAACTTACTCAGCGATACTGTGGGCCCGGGTCCTAGACGCTCTTGGCACTTCGCGCTTCATAGATATGAAGGAGTTTCTCCTTGAGCTTCGTAGTCGCGATGGGCGAAAAGGCGAGGAGCCTAATCGTGCACCAGGTGTCCCTTTTGGATGGACGATTGAGACTGCTCGGTGATACTGCGGGCCTGACTCTGGGTGCTTTCGGTGCTTCGGGGTTCAGGGTTTCGAGATGTAGAATGACATAGAACCTTCACCCTGCGAACCCACGAATGCCGAAAAGTCGACGTGACTAGATCACACACCACGTGTCCTTTTGGATGGACGGTTGTTATCCTTTCCTGCATGCAATATGGGCGCTATCTGTCCCGCTAATCTCAGCGCAACTCCGCTAACCGCGATTTCCCGCCAACCGTTGATATGCTCTTAGGAATGAATCCAGACCGTCGACAATATAATCTCGCCCACTTACTTGCTTGGAAGCCAAAAACAAGATTTTTTCGTCCTGCGCTCGGGCGCTTCTTTGTGCAACTTGCAGACCTGAACACTCTTGTGCCCAGGACAAGAAATGTTACTAACAGTTTGATTACAGGTTGGTGCATGGTTGATGCACTTGTTTATGGTACAGGTTGAGGTACAGGTTGATGCATGGTTGATGCATGGTTCAAATTTATTGGTACAGGTTTACAATGGTATATCTCACAGTGATAGTGTGACATTGGTTCCATCATTCTACTTCTACTTCAGGGTGGCAGGATGGGGCAAGGATAGGTGGTTGTAGCCACCTTCAGGTTGTAGCTGGAGAACATTGGAGGTTGTAGCCTCCTTCTGGTTGTAGCTAGAGAATTGGCGAGTTGGAGCTTCCCTCAAGTTGTAGCCTGAGAAACTAGGGGGTTGGAGCCTCCTTCTAGTTGCAGCTGGAAAACAATGGAAGTTGGTGCTTCCAATGAATGTAATTCTTCAAGACATATAAGAAAAATCATTCTGTGGTTTTCTCCCGATTTGGGTTTCCACTTAAAACACCGGTGTACTGTGTATGTGTGTGATTGTTTATTTCTTACTGCTCATTATTGGATAATAATTCTACATTGATATAACATTTGGAAAAAAAGGATTATAATTACACTATTATTAATTCACCCCCCCCCATCTCAGTAATACAACAGTTCTCATTCTCACGGTCCTTCTACAAACTTCTTATCTTCCAAATTGTCAAAGTATGCATCAAAAGGTCCAAAAGTTTGCAAAGATGTGCAAGTTATTGTATCATGATATTCATGTGAAGGGTGAATAAAGACTTGGTTGTTATCTTCATTAAAGCATATATTTATAACTTCACATTCATATCCCTTGAACTCTTCTTTCTTTATGGAACTATGATCTTCATATTCATCCATGTATTCCTCAATAGTGATTCTTCCTTGATATGCTTACCAAATGATTGGTCTTCTTGTGATCCAGATTTAGGAGCAGAACAAACTGATTAACAGACCGAATACAATAAACACAGAGATATGGAGAACAACAAAGATATCTAGTGAAAAATATCTTCTATTGAATAAATGAAATAGACTGAAACTGTAAAACTGCAGAACTGAAACAACTTGCTCGAATGGTGGTAGCTATCTCTGAGAAGAGATGTGGCTGCTACACACATCCATCTGAGTAGAATTATCACAATGAGGCTCTAGAGGCTTTTTTTAACATTACTCATGAATTCCAAAACCCTAGACATCCAAAAACCTAACCCTAGGAGGTGAAATGCCAAAATTCACATGGGCCTCAATGGGTAAGTTGGTACCTCAACTTCTCTGGGTCATAACTTTTACATACGACCTCCCATTTTAGACATGTGATAGCCCGTTGGAAAATTCTTTTTGAGAACTATACATTACGCCATCAATATCTAACTCCATCTACAATTTGATTGTGGCAAGCCAAAAAACATTATTTAGGGCCCCAAGACGGCCCTGGAAGTACAGAAAGATGTGTTGACATGAAAACATCCAAAATAAGCTAATTGGATTAGGTGGGAGGCCATCATTCTCCACCTAGAAGATGTGTAGGGCCTTAGAAAACCCCAAAAGTGTAGAACCCATGATTACAAATAAGTACAAAAGAATGTGTTCAGCTAAAAACTTTCAAGAGGAGCGAGTTGGAATAGGTGAGTGTCCACCAATATCCACCCGAATCAGTCCTCCCCCCTTAGGAAGAAATGGTCTCCATTGCATTGAGTTCACCCATCAGGTGAGGAAACTTCTGCTAAATTTGGCCCTGGATGAGCAACTTGCCTTGGTGTAGGAGCTTCCCTACCTTGACAACCCGATAAAGTTGGATCCTCTGTTGGCGATTTCCCTTGACCTGTGTGTCCACTATCTGATCAGTGGATGCATGTTCCATGCAGTCGGGGTTGAGCTATGTTGGTTTCAATTGTTCTACGATCTCTGAGGTGTCCAATAATGGTGGAAAATATGGTCGAAGGAGGTCCACATTTAACACTGGGTGAAAGCCAAGGAAGGGTGGAGTGTTGAGCTCAAAATCATTGCTACCCACAGCCTTGGTGATAGTGTAAGGCCCATAGCGAAGTGGGAGGAGCTTCCAATGGGGATCTTTAAGACGCTCTTTCTACAAATGTAACCAGACCTTGTCTCCCAGCTGAAACTGGTGTGGTACCCTATGTTGATCATGGTTCTGCTTTTACTTAGCATTGTCTTTCTACAAAATCTCATGGACTTGTTGGCGGATGTGTTGAATCCGCTCAATGAATCTGGTGGCTTTGTCGATCTCAGACTAAACATGGTAAGTGTTTGTCTGTGTGGTTGCAAGAGGTAGTGAAACATCAATGGGACACAAGGGTTGGAACCCCAGCCCCACCTGAAATTGGATATGGTCAATGGAGCTATGGAGAACCCTGTTGTAACTATGTTGAACATAGGGGAGACTCTCATCCCATGTACATGGATGCTTAGATTTTTACATGCGCAAGATGTGCACAATCATCTGATTGGCGACCTTTGTTTGGTCATCAGTTTGGGGGTGGAAAGCAGTGGATTTAATGAGCTTAGTGTCCAACAGTGACCAGAGACTCAACCAAAATGTGTTTAGGAACATGTTGTCCTAGTTGGAGATGATGGTCTGTGGTATCCTAAAGTGGACCCACACTCGTTCGAAGAAGAGCTTGGAAATATCTACCGCTGTGATGTTCTTCTTTCAGGATGTGAGGATGGCCATCTTCAAAAACCAATCAACTACCACAACTACACAAGCATTGCCTTGCTTGGCAGATGGAAGGCCAGACATGTAATCCATCGATATGGATTCCCAAGGCTTCTCGGGAGTAGGAAGAGGGGTGTATAATCCTTGCTTCTTGATGGTTGTCTTGGAAATGGCACAAGCATCGCAAGATTTGATATACTTGTTGACGTCCTGTTGAAGTTTTGTCCAATAAAAATGTTTCTATAGAACGGCCACAGTTTTCTCCCTGCCAAAATGTCCTTCCATTCTACTATAGTGAGTTTCCCAAATGAGCTTTGCACGCTCGCTTGCAGGAACACAGAGATGGACCAGATGGCATAATAGTCTGTCGTGAATGTGAAAATCAGTGACATTCACACATGTACCCAAGAGCTGATAGGTGGTGGTGAAGTTTGGATCTTGTTGATAAATTTGGGGCCACAAAGATGCCTCATGTCCACAGGAATGGAGCACAATGGTGAGTGTAGCCATGGGAGGTCAATTGAGTCTGTCAGCGACACGATTTATGCTCCTTGTCTTATACTTGATGTTGATATGGAACTATTGTAGGTAGGTGGACAACTTACAATGGCAGTTGTTCTACAACTTCCCCTATGTATGTATGAACTGCAGAGGCTTGTGATCAGTGATGATTGTCTCCTTTCCCAAAATGTAATGTTTCCATTGACGACAGGATTGTATAATGGAATACATTTCCTTGTCATAGGTGGGGTATTTCCGAAAAACATCTAAGTGTGTCTCACTATGGTATGCCACCGGATGACTATGTTGAGTGAGAATTGTGCCTACAGTATAGTTAGATGCACCAGTCTCAATCTCGAACGGTTGTTGTAGATCAAGCAAGGAGAGTATTGGAGCTGAGAACAAGTGATTCTTCAGATCATCAAATGCTCATTTTTTTTCCTTCCCCCATGCAAACTTTTCCCTACCACCGCCCTTGGTCACTTGGTTGAGGGCCCATGCAATATGGGAGAATCCCAACACAAATCGTCGGTAGAAGTTGGCCAGTCCCAAGAATCTTTGAATCTTGGTTAGTGTGGTCGGGGCTGGCCAATCATGGATGACTTGGATATTATCTTGATCAACATGTACCCCATGCTCCTCAACAATGTAGCCCAAGTATTGGACAATCTTCATGCCAAAGGATCATTTTTCCAAGTTGGCATATAGTTTGTGTTGTCGCAGAGTGCTCAAAACCTGTTGAATATGTTGCATGTGCTCCTCCCAAGTTCTTTTGAAGATGAGGATGTCATCCAAATATACCACTACAAAATATTTGGTGAAGGGTCTCAATACATCATCCATCAACCTCATGAAAGTGGTTGGTGCATTTTTTAAGCCAAAGGGCATGACCAACCATTCGAAGAGACCTTCTTTATATTTGAAAGTTGTCTTCCATACATCAGTTGGTTCAATGGGAACTTGGTGGTAGCGAGACTTTAGGTCAATCTTGCTGAAGAAATTTTCCCCCTTGAGTTGGTCAATAAGGTCATCAATTCTGGGAATTGGGTACATGTTCCTAACTGTGATTTTGTTTAATTCTATGTAATCAATGCAGAGCCACCAGGTCCCATCCTTCTTCTGCACCAGTACAATCGGGCTTCCGCAAGGGGAGGAGTTGGGTTTGATGTGCCCCTTTTGAAGAAGCTCTTGGATTTGATACTTGATTTCATCATTTTCCATCAGCGAGCGATGATAGACTAGTCCATTAGGCAGAGGTGCACCAGGGGTTAGATCAATTGGATGCTTGACTTAGCAGTGTGTCGGTACCCCAGTGGGTGAGGAGAAGATGTCTTTGTACTCTTCCACGATCTTGTCCACTTGCTTCTACTGCAAAGAGAGGCTCTATGTAGAGGCTATGGATGTGGTGGTGACCTTCTGCTTGTTGTGAGAATAGATCACAAAGAAGATGAACTTCCTAATATGTGAAATGACCTTACTGCATTGCTTAGCAAATATTAAAGAAATATAAGTAGGCGGCACTACCTCTTATATGTTGTACAATTATCTACCCAAAGTAATAATAACACTATGGTCTATAGACTCATACATAGCATGACGCTTCCACAAATATGTTTGTCCTAAAATAACATCACAAACTTCAAGGGGAGAAATATCACACAATACCTTGTCTTTGACAGGCTTGATGTCGTAGGGAAGACGACATTGTTGGCTGACACGGAGATCTCTTCCTTGGCGAAACCATCAGATGGTGTAGGGATGTGGGTTTGGTTTCATTGGTAGGTTCATCCCCTTTAAAACCTCTGTTGATATCAAGTTCTTTTGATTGTCGCTATCGACAATGAAATGAAGCGAAGCCCCCTTTACCCACATTTGTGAGTGAAAGAGGTGTAACCCTTCCTCTGGTTCTTCTGGTTTGCTTGGTTGGACTTTTGTGGTAGTGACAGTGGCACTAGGTTCAACATCGATAATCTTCTTCCCTCCTTCTGGATTTGATTCGAAGTTAGAATCGGCCTCTAACTCAGAATCCTTCAACTCATCCATGAGTGACTACTTGGAGCGACATTCTTCGGTGTTGCGCCAAGGGCTTTTATGGTAGTCGCACCATTTTCACATGTCCTTCTTTGACTTCTCATTACCCTTCTTTTGTTGCATCTTAGACTGGTTATCCTAAGAGTGTCCATATTTTCTTTGTCCCTTGTTGTGTGGGTTGGGTCTGCCTTTTCCCTACTTCAGTTTTGAGGAGTTTATTGATCCAAACTCTCACCTATTTTGCTTAAATTTTTGCTCGATCTTGACAGCATATCTATAAGTCATACACAATGATGCGATGTACATAAACTCCATTTCCATTTGTATGTATCTATGCAAACATACTTATTATTTGAGCACCAGATGTTGCTTAGAGTCTTTGATACCCAATTTGGTGTGTAGGGTATGGAAAATATTGGTGAAATATGGTATTGTCTGGTCCCTTTCCTAACGCAGGGTGGTCCATCTAGTGTATTGGTCCTCGTAGCTTCCAACAAGATAGTATTGTTCTTTAATTGCATCTCGGAAGGAATCCCATGTAGGGGCGACAACAAATATTTCATATTACTCTATGGACCTTTGCTCAGAGTAAGTATCCCACTAGTCCTTAACATGGGGGACGGCCTTGAGGAGTGCAAAATTAATATTTTCCCTATCGTAAAAATTGTGGACCGAAAAATACCCTTCGAGCATATTCAACCATTTATCTATAGCATAAGCATATATCATTCCTTCAAATAATGGAATATCAAAATTTACATGTACCTTGAAGGGGGTTGCATGGCCTCTTGATGAATATGCTTCTCCTATGGGCAGACACTGAAGGATCTGTGCAAAGTTGTCCATCATTTCATTCATTTATCGCGCAAAGGATTCCTAGATAAACATTTTAAAAGGATATCATGCTCCTTCATATTTATTTTTGTCCCCCATGGGTTATTGTCAGGCTCAGCGTGGTCAATCTTGCAAAGGATCGATTGGTTTGAGTACCAACTTCTTGTACCCAGATCTTGTCGGGGACATGCACGAAGAAATATAAATGAAGAGCATATCGCTCTGATACAACTAATCCAGATTTAGGAGCAGAACGAACTGATTAACAGGTTGAATACAATAAACACAGAGATATGGATAATAACACATGTATCCAATGAACAATATCTTCTATTGAATAAATGAAATAGGCTGAAACTGTAAAACTACAGAACTGAAACAACTTGCTCGAATGGTGGTAGTTATCTCTAAGAAGAGATGTGGCTGCTACACGGATCTATTTGAGTAGAATGATTACAATGAGGCTCCAAAGGCCTTTTGTAACATTACTCATGAATTCCAAAACCATAGACATCCAAAAACCTAACCCTAAGAGGTGAAATGCCAAAAGTCATCTGAGCCTCGATGGGTAAGTTTGTACCTCAATTTCCTGAGATCGTAACTTTTGCATACGCCCTCCATTTTAGGCACGTGATAGCCCGTTGGAAATTTATTTTCGAGAACTACACATTACGCCATCAAACTATGACTTTGTCTACAATTCAACTGTGGAAACCAAAAAAAACATTGTTTAGGTCCCCAAAACGACCCTGGAAGTACAAAAAGATATGTTGACATGAAAACATCCAAAATAAGCCAATTGTATTAGGTGGAAGGCCATGAGTCTCCACTTGGAATATGTGTAGGGATTCAGACAGCCCCAAAAGTGTAGAACCCACGATTACAAAGAAGTACAGAAGAACGTGTTGAGCTAAAAATTGTCAAGAGGAGCCAGTTGGAATAGGTGGGTGGCCACCAATATTCACCTGGATCATCTTTATCATATCCTTGATTTTCAATGGGATGAGAGGATCCTTGATCTATGTTTCCTTCATATTTTTTATCTTCAATTAATGGCAAAGTGGAAACATCTTCACTATGAGTTGTAGTCATAAATTCTTTTTTTCTCAATTAAGTTCAAAAGGGCATTGTTTTTTTCTATCTTCTTTCTTATTTCAACCCCAAACTCTAATAAATAATTCTTTTGAAACTTAAGGAATGAAGCAACTATCTCATTTTTCCTTTAATGGAAAATTTCAATCCAATCATCTAAGTGTTTTTCTTGGGCGGATACTTCTTCATGAGTTTGATTTTCAATGTGTTCATGAGGTGATGATTATTCTTCAAGGGAATAAGAAGACTCTCTATCCATACCCACAAGAGGTGGCTCTTGGTTTTCAATATGATCTTCAACAATAAGTGTTATGGATGCCTCTTTTGGTTTTCTAACTTCATCCATACTAAGGACCTCCAAATATAACACTTCGTGTCTATATGGTATAAGGGAATCATAGTCATCATCATCACATTCACTCTTCAATTCTTATCAAAATCTTCTTCATCAATATCATGAGAAGATACTTCATCTAAATTCACTTCATAATCTTTATTTTTTATAATAGACAAAGTAATTGTTTCCTTAATTTCATAGTTCGCAAAAGTTTCATCTTCTTCTTCATATATGGTTGTCATAATGTTTCCAAAAACATCTTCGAACCTTTCCAAAGGAGGACACCAACACTTGAAAAATACTTTGATAAAATCCTCACAAGATGATATTGACCTAATACTAATGCCATTTCTCACACAAGCCTTTCACCTTCCATCCAAGGAAACAAAAAATAACTTGATCAATATATCTTCGTGTATTACTCAAGCCTCCAAACATATTCCAAAAATGACAAGATGTGTTGATTAGCATGAAAACTTTCACCATCAAATTTTAGATCATTTTTTTCCATACTAGAGGTATTTTGTTTTGATATCCCACAATTTTTCTAAGATAAAAGGAAGGAAAGATTTCATGGAAATCCCAAGGTGCCATTTTCCACAACTTCAACCCAAAAACAAAATATGGTAAAAATGGAGCTATCAAGGTGAATAATCAAATTCCAACCAAATATGATTACTTCACCCTACAAGCAAACAACCTTTAAAATCTCTTAGGAAATTGGGCTTCCTCCCCTCGATGGAGTCACTAGATGAGTAAATTAAATATATCTTTGAATTTTGGTCATCAAATTTTAGTTGAAGCCAAACTTTAGATAACCAGGGAATGGACTTTAACCTTGACAATGGTGCAAAAAATGTTACCTCTCAAACTCTAATTAGGTGAAGAAAGTACTAACAACAAATCACGAGATCCTGGAGGCACAATAGGCAAGCTACCCATTGTCACCTTGATAGCCTTGCCACACACTTCAGACTAGGGAAGAAACCTAACCTAACCTGGGGGGGAATCCCTAAGGTCTATCTAGTCCAATCAGTTGTTGCAATGTGAGAGTTACTCGGACTAGATTCATCAAGTGTGGAAGACTGAATTATCAATTTTCTTTATGTGTTAATAATTTTGAAAGAGCAAGCAAGTTGTTGTTGAGGACAAATCCCAATATTGAAATAAAGTGTAGCAAACTAAGTGTGTTGGTCGATTCACTTGAAATATTAATGAATTACACCTTACAACCATGTGGCAATGAACTATACAACATTATGAGATTAATTATGAAATGATGAGTTTTTTATGATCCATATTAATACCATTGTAAGACACGTCAACATTTATAGCCCCGAGATTCTAGATCTCTCAAGTTGCAATATATCATGGACCAACAAAGGAAATTGTAACTAAGATGTTGACATTGTAACTGTGCCAAGTTTTATTTCCATATATCTATTTAAATTCGTTCATCCATTCAAGAGAGAACATATTTGGATATGCATATCAAAGCATTGAAAATGTTATGTGAGTGCTATCATAAGTTTAGTTACACATCAAAAATTATCCATATGCATAGAAATTAGTTGAGAAAGTAATATATGCAAGAATATTACCACCCAAAATACTAGTCATAAACATCACCAAATAATTCTTGAAGTGAGGGTTTATCAAGCAGTATTAAGACGGCCATATTTTGTATATGATTTTCCCATCAAGTGAAATGAAAAATGAAACAAAGATTGTTGTGTATATTAAATGGACCATGAGAGATCATTCTAGATTTGATATCATTCAATTGCAACTCAAAATACAAGATCCATTTTCAAATCTAGAATGTAAGCCAATCTAAAATCACACTAGTTCAGAGAAGCTAACAAAATAGGCCAAGTGTTTGAATCATTAAGTTCTCTCTAGCATCGATTTGCATGGAATAGATCAGATCACATAATAATCATCAAACTTAGTATTTTTAAACCTTCAAACCTGTAATGTGTGGTA
>ML785196.1:204341-218580 GCA_009831015.1 Picea engelmannii | reverse complement strand
ATATGTTTTGAAGCACCGCTATCAATGAGCCATGTGTCCTCTCCAGGTGATACAGATCCTGAGAGGGCTGAGATCAAGACATGGTCCTTAATCATCTTCATAGGTGGTTCTTCATCTTCGACAATGTGAGCATGTTGCCTTTTTTGCTTCCTCTTGTACTCTTCTCTTCTGACTGGACAATTATTCACCTTGTGTCCCATCTTATCACAATGATAGCATTGTATAGATGAGAGATCTCGTCCCTTGCGTTGTCCTTTCTTCTGAAAATTTCTTGAATGAGATTCTTGGTTGTTGAATTTGTTTGATGGTTGCGGTTCTCTATGAGATTCCATTTTGAAGTAGGGTTTCTTCCTTCCTCCTTTTGTATGAGAAGCTAGGGCTTGATCGTCATCCCTTGCTAGTAGTGCTTCACGGTTGGCTACCCTTGCCTCTTCTTGGGTGCATTCTTCCCATAGGCTCTCAAACTGTAGTTTCTCCTTTCTGCCACATACTGACTGGATGAAATCATCCCAAGGTCTTGCGAGACCATTTAGGGTTGTTATTACGAATTCATCTTCATCGATGGTGTCTCCAATCGCTTTCAACTGTTCTTTTATTTCTGAGATTCGGGAGAAATATTCTTGAATCATTTCTCTTTTCTGCATCTTGGTATTCTTCAACTAAGTTCTTAGATTCATCTTTCGATTGATGTTATTTCCTTCATATAGTTTTCTTAGAGCATCAAACATCTCCTTCGGAGTTTTCTTGGATGATACATACGGGATCAGGTGGTCTTTGATTGAATCTGCAATGATTCTTTGAGCCCTGATTGAGTCCTTCTGATGCTTCTCTTTCTCTACGACATCTTCAGGTTCCTCCACTTCTTCTTTGATAAATCTTGCTAGGTCATTCTCTACAAGGATCAGATTGATCCTATTCTTCCAAGCACAGAAGTTGTCTATGCCTTCTAGTTTCTCAACAAGCTTTGTGCTTGCAGACATCTTGTACTTGAGGCAACGAAAATAAGAAAAAATTGAAAATGCTTAAAATCAAATTTTGACCTTACCAAGAGGTGCGCTTGGCTGAGGTGAGTAGCTTGGTGTCCTTGGATCTGAGAAAATCCAATTTTTACCCCGTTAAATATGATCTGCAGATTTCTAGACTGGTGCTTTTGGTACTTCTGGTACTCTGGTACTTCTGGTACTTTTGTGAAACTAGGGTTTCACTTTCTGGGAGATCCAGCCACTAAAAAGGTGCGCTCTAGGTGACAAATTGATCCTGGGGGGAGGGCACAACTTTCTAGGTCTTTAGGGAGCTGAAAAGAGATACTTTTGCAAAAACCTAATTTGCAGGTGTTGCAGCAGTGACGTTTTTCCTCTTGCAAATTGTGCTTCCTTCAGGTTTTCTCTGATTCCATGTTAATGTTTATGCCATTATTATAGTTCTTTTCATTTCAATAGATAAGAGCATCATAAGAACAAGAACACTGAGAAATACACATTCACAGGAGACACAGCATTTATCCTGGGAAACCCTCTAGGGGAAGAAAACCCAGCAAAAACTTCCTTATCATAAATATCTTATACAATGTTCAAGAGATAACTCAAACCAATACAGATAGTCCTCCCCAAGAGATGTGCCACTCTTCTTCTCCTCTCTCTAACTGATAATTGCAGCTTGCCTCATAAGATAATGAGCAAGTGAGTTGTGTGTTAGAAGTGAGGCGCTAGCCTCCTATATATACAAGACTGGCATGTGTGAGAGGGTTTCATTGGCAAGGTCGACCTCTCACTCTGGGTGGGTAAAACCACCTTTAATTAATTCTGGGTCTTCAATAATAACTGTTGGGGCCAACTTCTTATTATGCCCTTTATAATTGTCCGATGACCAATCCGCAAAAGGGGATTTGGTCCTTATACAATTACCGACATGATTAATCCACAATGGGGATTAATCCTAATAATAAAATAACAATAATAAGAAGAATGCTCTTCGCAGTTACATTATTTCAACATATTTTGCATTCATTCTCATAAAATACTTTCTTCAAACACATTGAAATTATTGCTAGTACACATGAAATGGAAAGTTCACCATGGCATTTTATTTATGAATGGAATCCAAAACACAACAACTATTTAATTGTTGCTAAGGTAGTTTCATTACATCAATGAAAAACACACAATAATGTTAATAAATGAGGAACACTTCCACGCTAAACCTAGCAGAAGAGAGGAAGAAATATTTAATAAAGAAAGTAAATGACTAAGAAAACACACGGTACACAGATATTTTACCCTCGAAACCCAAACTGGGAAAACCATCATTCCTTGAGCGTTATGCTCTCTTGTTGTTTTATTCATTCAGAATAAAAGGTTAAATGTCTAAAATTCATCCACACCTAAGACACAATCGACATCCTACCCTCTTGCTTACACAAGAACAGCCCTGTATCCAATTCGACTTACATCTACATGACCAACAACCTCCACGATTATTGATTCTTGGTGATTATCCATTCATCGATTAGCTTTTACAACATGCCTTCTTTATAGCTTTACAGTAGGAAAAACCCAAAAGAAAAGGTTCCCAAAAATGGTTATAGATACATACAGATCATTGGCTACAAATCCCGTGAATCTCAGGATTCTATTACAGTTGACTACTAAGTCGGATTACCAGTCAACCTTCATTTGGTTTTCAGTTAGTTTCTGCTAGCTCGCATGTCGACCTCTTGTCGGTTGACCTCTTCGACTTGTTGTCGATGTATTTACCACATCGAACCACCTCAACCTTTGACTTCGACTTTACCCAGTTGAACCACCTCGACCTTCGACTTGTTGTCGATCCATCTCGACTTCGATTGTTAGTTGATCCACCTCGACTGGACTCTCACTGCAAATAATATAACAACCCAACATTCTCCCACTTGTTGTTTTATTTGTTGAAATTGGGAGACCTCTGAACTCTCATTCATAGACCCAGGGCAGCAATGCCCATTACCTCTTTGCACCAAGAGAACTTCACAGCACTCACAGACTTGTTCAAAGAGTCTGCTAGGTTTTCCAACGTGTGTACTTTCTCCAGTAGCACATTGTTTCTTTCCACCATGTATCTTACGAAATGGTATTGTACATAAATGTGCTTAGTCTTAGAATGATAATGGGTTCTTTGCTAGAAATATTGTGCTTTGACTGTTGCAAATTATCTTCATAGCTCTCTATTGAAAATCGATTACTGAACATAGCCTTTGCAGCCATACGTCTTCTTTGCTTCCATGAGTGGTTGCCATGTATTCAGCTTTTGTTGTTGACAGAGCTACGATCGCCTTTTGCTTACTCATCCAACTGATTGCTCCAGCAAAAATTTTGAACACATATCCATTGGTCGACCTTCATCGATCCATATCTCCAACCCAATCGGAATCGAAAAATCCATGCACATTTAATTCACTGTCACATCTAGGTTTTCCTTGATAGCATATAGCATAATCTTTTGTGCCACACAAATACCTGAATACTCTCTAGACAGTTGTCCAGTGCTCCTTCCCAAGTGTCGACATGTATCTACTCAACACTCCCACTGCATGAGAAATGTTTGGTCGAGTGAAAACCATATCATACATTAGACTACCGACAACACTTGCATAGGGACATGTGCCATGTCCTCTATTTCCTCCTGTGTCCTTGGACATTGTTCAGCAATTAGCCTTTCTCCCATAGAAATTGGAAGTTTCACAGGTTTGTAATCTTGCATGTTGAAACGTTTCAAGATTGTTTCAATATAATTTGTTTGGTTCAACTAGATCTTTCTAGTTGCTTCATCTCTCTTAATCTCCATTCCTAGAATGAAGTTAGGTGCACCGAGATCCTTCATGTTGAACTTGGAGGATAGTTGCTTCGTCACCTCCTTTATTGTGTCCATGTTGTTTCCAATCAACAACATTTCATTGACATACAATGCTACATATCTGAAATGCCCACCTTTTTCTTTGGAATATATGCAGTCATCAGTTGTGCTTCTCACAAATCCAAAACTAAGGATGTATGTGTCGAAATTTTGGTATCACATCCTTAGTGATTGCTTTAGACCATAAAGGGATCTTTTCAGTTTGCACACCAAATATTTATTTCCCTTCACTACAAATCCTTCAGGTTGTTTCATGTATATTTCCTCTTCCAAGTCCATGTGTAGGAACAATGTATTCACATACAACTATTATATTTACAGATCAAATTCTACAACCAAAGACAATAGTACTCTAATGGAAGTTAATTTTGCAATAGGGGAAAAATTCTCACCGAAGTTGACTCCAACTTGGGAATATCCTTTCGCTATCAGTCGAGATTTGAATTTCTCAACTTGACCTGTTGCATTCATATTCTTCTTGAATACCCATTTGCTACCGACACGATTTCTTCCACTAGATAACTTGACTAAGTCCCATGTCTCATTCTTGTGAAACTTTTCCATCTCTTCAACCATGGCGCCCTTCCAGATTTTTCCCTCTGCTGAGTCGACTGCCTCCTCGACCAACTTGGGCTCATCGTCGGTGGCAGTTAACACGAATGCAGAACGGAAGTTGGGTGGACTATACCTTTCGACTAGTTTTATTATTCGTTGTGACCTCCTTACAACCAGGGTCAGTTTCTCCGCCTCTTATTCTGATTTAGTCAACTCAACTAAATCATCTTCTTTGTTCCTCGGTTCAAACCACACCTTCTCTAGATTATTCTCAATCTAAACAATTTCTTTAGGCTCGGATTTACTTCTGACTTCTCTAAATACCACATATTGACTATGCATTTTTTTCCTTGATGCAGGATCTCAGAGCTTATATCCTTTCATTCCTTCTTTGTATCTAATGAAAATAAATTTGACTGCCTTCTTTTCCAACTTGATCCTCTTTTCTTTGGGAACATGCACAAATGCATCACAGCCAAATACTTTGAGATGTGAAACCGAAGGCTTCTTACCTGGCCATACCTCATGTGGAGTCATGTCGACTAGCATCGACGAAGGAGACATATTCAATAGATATTTTGCAGTGTCAACTACCTCCACCCGGAATTCTTGTGTGAGCCCAGCACCACTGAGCATGTTCCTTGCCTTGTCCATCAATGTTTTGTTCATTCTCTCAGTAAATCCATTTTGTTGTGGGGTATATGCCATATGTTGTGGTAGTTTTGTGTGCTATGCCACACTGCTTATAGAACTGATCAAATTATTTTCCACAGAATTCACCACTGTTATCAGTTCTTAGCACCTTAATCTTCTTATTTTTCTGGTTTTCTACAAGAGATTTAAACTCTTTGAATTTCTCAAAAACCTATTATTTCTTACTCAAGAAATATATCCATGTCTTCCTAGAAAAATCATCTATGAAGGAGAAATAATACAGGGATCCACCAAGTGAAGGCACTGAAACAGGGCCAAACACATCACTATGAGACAAATCTAGAATCCCATTTTCCCTTGCCGCTCTAGATGGGAACCTCACCTAACTTTGTTTTCCATATATACAATGTTCACAAAAGTCGACATCTAAATTACATGAAAGAAATTCTTCAATCATACCTTTGTTATGCATAGCTTGAATTCCTTTCTCTTCAATGTGTCCCATCATCTTGTGCCATAGTATGGTCAAATTGACTTTATGATGACTTGTCGAGTCGATTTGAATCAAATCAACCCGAGTCGAGTCAATTCCAGTCGAAGTCGGGTTGACTTCAGGAACAACCATGTTGTTGCATCTAGTCGAGTCGACACTCCCTAGTAACTTTTATAGGGTTCCAATCCAAACTCCTTTCATTAATACCATTGCACCTCTGACCATCTTGCATGAATCCTTCTGAAATAGAGTGTGCACCCCTGCATCACTCGTCTTGCTGATAGATATCATGTTTCTTTCCAAACCCAGAATGTGCAGCACACCTCGAAGTGTTCTACTCCTCCCATCCTGTAGTATCAGTCGAACTCTTCCTCGTCTGAAAATTTTGGTTATTGAGTCGTCCCCCAAGAACATGTCTCCTCCTTCATATTGTTAATATTAGCAGAACCATTCTCTATGGGGTTTCATATGTTAGGATTCTCCTGAGTCGATCAACCAAACATATTGATTTGACTGTGTACTAGTTGACGCGAGGTACACATTGCCTCCCTTATCTAGAGTCATTTTTTTCTCAGTCAATTGCTTCTCATCGGATCCTGTACTGACTTACATTAACTTCAACTTGCAGTCCCTTTTGTAATGCCCAGATTTATCGCATTTCCATCATCTTCTTCTCGACTGAACAAGGGATTTATATCTACCCTTAGACTTAGACTTTCTACCGAAAAATTTTCCTTTATCTCTGTCAATCAGTCTACCTCTCACCACTAAATCATCTTCGATCGATCCTTCCATGTTCTTCCTTCTCATTTCTTCTAATAGTAGAGATGCAACCATGTCTTCTAGCGCTAATGTGGTTGTGTTACTCCCTATAGCTACAACCAAGTTATCCCAAGAGTTTGGCAAAGAACATAATAGGATAATACATTTCTCCTCCTCATTGATTTTAATATTCACTAAAGATAACTGGCTTATAATGGTATTAAACGTATTTAAATGCTCAGTCACCGAATTTCCCTCACTCATCCTTAGAAGATACAGTTTCTTTCTGAGAAACAAATTATTTACCAGGGATTTCGACTGGTACAAGCTTCCCAACTTGTTTCTTGGTCAAATCTTCACCTAAGACATTCAACAGTACTGAATCTGTAAGACAAAGTCAAATTGTACTCCTTGCTCTTCTCTCGAGTTTCTCCCATTATTTTGTTGACATACATGTCATCATGGTACCTGGACATAATTTTGTCCATTGTTCTCGATCTACAAGGATATGTTCAATTTTAAGCTTCCAAAGATCAAAATTATAGCCATTGAATTTTTCAATCTCTATTATCAAGTTGTTCACCATTCTTTAACACAATATTTTAAAGATTTTAGACTTGCGACTCTTACTAAACCTAGGGTTTAGCTCAAATCCAAGGTTGTTAAACCAAGATCTGATACCACATGTTAGGAAATGAGGAACACTTCCACGCTAAACCTAGCAGAAGAGAGGAAGAAATATTTAATCAAGAAAGAATATGACAAAGCAAACACACAGTACATAGAGATTTCACCCTGGAAACCCAAACCGGGAAAACCAACATTCCTTGAGTGTTCTGCTCTATTGTTGTCTTATTCATTCAGAATAAAAGGTTACATGTCTAACCTTGGTCCACACTTAAGACACAATCGACATCATACCCTCTTGCTTACACAAGAACAACCATGTAGCCAATTCAACCTACATCTACATGACCAACAACCTCTATGATTATTGATTCTTGGTGATTAGCCATTCATCAATTAGATTTTATAGCATTACAACACACTTTCTTTATAGTCTTTACAATAGGAAAAACACTAAAGAAAATTCGCCCAAAAATGATTACAGATCCATGTAGATCACTGGCTACAAATCCTGTGAATCTCGTAATTTTGTTACAGTCGACTACAAGTCGGATTACCAATCAACCTTCATTCAGTCTTCAGTCGGTTGCCACTCACCTACATGTCAATCTCTTGTTGGTTGACCTCTTCGACATTTTTGTCAATGTCTTTACCACGTCAAACCACCTCAACCTTCGAAATCGAATTTACCATGTTGAACAACATCTACCTTCAACTTGTTGTCAATCCACCTCGACCTTCGACTTATTGTTGATGCACCTCAACTTCGATTTTTAGTCAATCCACCTTGACTAGAATTTCACTGCAAAGAATATAAAAACCCAACAAATAACAAGAAAAAATATGAATGGTGCCATGGCCTCCTCAATAAATAAAGCTTCCTCCCATAAATTGAAAAATATCTAACTCCAATCTCCAAACCCTCTCCAAGATGTTTTCAAACCATAAGATGAAGCTAAAGTGAATATCATGGATGGATCATCCTCCTTTGTCTAGCTAGGGTGGATCTTGCACCATTGAAACTAAACTACAATGGAAGGGTTTTTCCAAAACCCTAACGAAAACCTTGGCTCCAAGAGCACTCCAAAGATATCAATCCAAAACATAATCCAAGTGCAGTGCTACCCCTCCTTTTATCCTTCTTCCATGCCTTTTAGAACTTTTCCCTTTTTGACTAAATCAAATATGTCCCTTATTCCCCATTTACTTTGCACTTTAAGATTAAAAGTCACTTTTAATAATGTTCAAGTAACTTATTAATCTAAAGTTACTTAATTTCCTTTTTTTACTTAATGTCACTTTAAAAACATAACATCTCCTAACTAAGTGGCATTAAATAACCCCTTTGACTCCCTTTTTCTTCAATGACAAGCCACAAAATCCATTTCCAACTACAGAATAGGAGAGCCCAAAAATGGGGACATGACAAATCATCCCTTCCCAGAGATTGCATGTCCTCAAGCAATGCCATCACACCCATAGGAACAACAAACTGATCCAAACTGAAAATGATGATCCCCAGGTCCCAAACCAATCTGAAAGATGCATAGCACCTACCACCCACAATACTTTCATGCAAAGTGAAAACACCTAGGGCATCATGAAGGCCACTAATCAGTAGGGTAATCCACCCTTCATATAATATCCCACCTAGGAAACCAAACCACTACTCCATATGAATATGCTCATAAAGGTAACAACTAGCTCTCCCATTTGTATCGGCTTCCAGACTGTCAACCTATAAAATCTGAGGGTCTCATGCTATCATCAGAAAGGACCCATCATGTTGTGCCATTCTAATCATAAATGTTTGATCCTCATGCCTAGACTACATCCCCCACTCATATAACTGCAAGTTGTAATGCCTCAAAGGATCATCCCCACTATCAAGGATCATATCATGCCAATGTATCTCGGTGAAGTCTACCAAACCAAACATCGAGGCATCATCTGGAACATATCCCAATGCATCATCTGCAAAGTCCCCCCATACAGACCTCTCTCGGACCGACCTATAAGTGGTAAGGTTATCAGGCTCCCAAACTAACATGTTTGATGTGAAACACCCTCTACTCATAGCCCTGAACTTCTAAGTGCTAACACCAAAATCCACTTGAATGCCTCTAATAATCCATGTAATCAGAAACTATACAAACTCGGTCAACTCCTTATAAGACCACACCTCCAAACAACCAAACCTAAACATCCCGAGAGTAAACTCTAGAAAGAAAAAACTGACCATCTCATCTGTATCAGCTATCAAACTGTCAAACATTGCAGTGCCTAGGTCCCAAGATAATCTCCGAGAGGAGCCAACGTACCGACGTTGTACCCCTCTAATCATAATTGTCTAACCACCATGATTAGATTGCACTCTCCTCTCCTGGACCCCCAAGATGAAATCCCTGAAAGGATTGTACTCACTATCCTGGGTCGTGTCTCGTTGAGGCATCTCAGTGACGTGGAATCCTACCAATCCGTAGATAGCCTCGATCCTAGGTATTATGCGAGAAAATATACCTCGCCATATAGAACAAGGCTCAATAACTCCTCTCACAACATCCCCACAATGACATAAACCAATAATTGATATGATCCTATCGATCAACCTCATCATCTTAAGCCATTTATCACTCCGATGAATGCCAAGATCCCACCACCACCAATTTGGAAGTCCACCACTCCCAATTCCTACTAAAATATATGTCGACCACTCCAACATATTTTGGATTGTCTCCTTCTACATATTGATCACATGGTCTGAATGAAATACCTTTGTCACGATCATAGTGCCAGTTATCTCATCCTCTTGTGTCCTATTGTGTATAAGGAGGGCATCAATTAATAGCAATAGATGCATCTTCCACCGTCTATAAGACTGGAAAATGACTAGTGCATTGGTCAACCCCAAGGGCATGACCAAGAGATCGTAATGAATTCTGGAAGCAGACTTGTGCCTATCTGGATCATTGACCCTCTTCTGATGATATCCCAAATGACGATCGTCTATCAAGGGGTATGTTGCTCCCTAAAGCTCTCCCATCCACTCACCAATCCTGGGAAACCTCCACTCAATGGTGTGCTCAAGGATGTTGTTGGGAAGTCTCTCTGGCAGAAACACCCCACAACTCCATTGTACACTACCATGTGGAAAATAATAACCATGCACACTGTCATAGATCATTGAATCATAATGTACCATCATCTATCCTTGAGGCACTAGTGTACCCACCACTCTATTGATGTCACTCGAACCTAGATCCCAGATTATGCTCATGTCTATCATATACTTGTCCACCCAATCCATGGATGCATATACTTCCTTGTGGATTGGTCCACAAGGGATGACTATCTCCTCCATAGCTAAGCCTTGATCCTTTAGTGAGATCTCCAACAAAAGTGACTCATGATCCCCACAATGAAAAATAGGCACATGGTCAAAACCCTATGTGTCAAACCTCTTCTCAAACACCTGTGACTCTGAATGTTCCTCGTGATGGATTGTCACAAAAGGCTCCTCCCTCATATCATGAGTCCCACTTATGCCCTCATGTGTCATGGCTACCAAAGATGATGGATTCTTTGTTGTTGTCAATGATGAAGTGTGTGCCAAACTAAGCTAGTAACAAAGTTGCTTAATCTCCCTTTCCTTCTATTCAACGAAATTAAGAGCAAGGTCCCTATCCATGAACAGCTGAAAGTAATCATATTTTATTTGCTCTAGTGCTTCTTTGATGATGCATAATTGAGCACTAGTGATTCCCTCTGCAACCCCCCTCTGTCTCTCCTCCCACTAGGTTTCCCACATTAGGTCTTCAACAAACTTATGAGCACCATCTATCCTTGTCAACACTTGGACAAATTTCTCCTATGTGACCAATAATCGGTTCTCCAATTCGCGCAATGTTATTTCATCAACATGGCGTGGGTTGTCATGCAAGGGACCAACTGACTCATTAGATGATACTGTGTAGTGATGGGATTCATGTGGAATATCATCCTCATACAATATTCTATCCACCAATTCATCCCCTTCATTGTCATCCTCCACGCATAGCTCTAGTACAATCATGCCTACATCATCATATATGTCATAAATAGGATAAGGCATTGAATCCTTATTTTGCATAGGTGATATCACGTTTGAACCTCCCTCATCATAAGCATCATACATAGGGAGGGATGTTGAATCCTCAGCATCGACTGATTGGAATATCATCTCATAGTCATCATAAGTAGGACAAGATGTTGCATCCTCATCTTTCCCCTCCAACACACTAGTATCATTGGTCTCATCAATTAGCTCCGATGGTGTATCATAGGTTGTTGTTTGGTATTCCTCTATGCACACATACTCAACATGTATATATGCATGTTCCTCTGCCTGTCATTCATGCTCATCTCTCTTCCATTTATGCCATGTGATTTTCAAGGAATCCCCGTCCAAGTCCCTGGGCCAGCTTCCATACCAGAGAGTATAACATATTTTAAAATGCAAAGTTACATGGATCTCTTTACTCAATGTTGATACTTCTAATAGTAAGGCATGTATGTATTTTTTTCTAGTTGCCTCTTGAATTCCATATCTGACCCCAATTTCTTAAGCCACTCCATTGATGGTCACTTAATGGAAACAATATGAAAATGTCTTGTATGTACACAATATGAAATAACCCCTGTAAGTTTGTTTCCCTTTTACTGTCGATATAATTTGGTGATGGCGGTTGGTGTATTTTGGTGATTTCTTTGGTATTGGATTTTCATCAAACACTTAAGTATCAAAATCAAATACATTGTTGTTAATATTTGTGATATACATATGAGTTGTTGTTCAATTTATGTGCTTGTGTATTATTTTATCAAACACTTTGCATATCATGTATTTTATGCTATAATTTGTAAACAACCTCCCACAACAATTTCCATACATTTTATTCTCGGCTATTTCATCACACATATAGCAGCATACATCTAACTGCACATGGAATAAAGAGAGACTTCATGGCATTTTATTATGGATGGATCTGGAATACAATAATAATAAGTGCCTAAGACAGCTAGAACAACTACAATTTAACAACAAAAACCCAAAACTCAAATAAAGAAACATATGATGTTACCACCATCCTCTATATAGAAGATGGATTGTCCTCCTCTTGGATTCCTAACCCTCAAACATCACTGATGTTTCCCCAGCTCTGCATAATGCTACGATGGGGCGTCTTCATCCTCCTTTATGGTCTGCAGAACCCTCACGATCCGCCAAATGCTACTCGCGACCTCCTTTAGATCTCACGGCCAGCTCCAAATGGCCTCTCGGCCCGCTTCCAAAGCCTCATGACTCCCTCAACTCACCACATCCTATCCAATAAAATTGTGGCCTTCCTTAATCGAGACCCTCACACAAATCGTTGCCCCTTCCAAGCTCATGATCTCAGCAAAAGGGTACTTAACCCTCATGGTTTCCCTAAGAGCCCGCAACTCATATCTTGCCTCACGCGGCCTGCAAACAGTCCTTGTGAACTGTAAAATACCCCTATGGCATGTTATTGGATCCCCGCGGGCTGTAAAACTATCTCTTGACCCTGCGACTTCAATAAATGGATCTGTGGTCCTATCCAGTCCCAGACGACCTCACAAATGCTCGCAACTCTCCTCTAAACTATGCGATTATTCTTGCCTCATGATCCAATCCAAAGGAAGGACTCGACCCTCCTAAACTGCATACAAATCATTGGATGTAGCTCCCTTTTGAAGGTAATTTGGTTTCCCAAAACTGGGGTCGGCCCCCTCCTCTATAATTCGACCCTTCAGAGAAAAGTGTTTGGTCGCTCTCTCAAAGATGATTCGCCCAACCCCAAACTTGGACCCCAACAACTGAAATAGGAAAAGTTAGTAAGTATTTCATCCTGGTCACAACAGCTCAACCTAGCAACGAAAAACTCAGTCTCTAGACAAGTAAAATCGGCCCAGCCAATGTAGAACTCGCCAACAACTAAATCTTAGTCTCTTTTTCCCCGAAGAAAATTATCTCCAAATTATATAAATATAAGATGTTTTACATACTCGGTTTCAATCCAAATACGATACGGATATAGTGCAACCAGTGACTATATTGTAGAACTACAAAATACAGCTATCTATGGAGCTGATTTCTCAATAACAAACTAATATCTACTAATATGCTGCGGAGAATTTGCGGAAAGGAATACATTAAAAAAAAACTGATATTCAGACCATCTAATTTCTCACCGAGCTATTCCACAATAATCAGTTTTCAAAGATATTTAGATGGGTATGCGTGCTTTCTTCCCCATTTTGCCAATGATAGATTGACAGTGTGCCTTTTGGCTCCTTTAAAGCCCGCTTTGACAGGGCGTCTGCCTCTTTATTATGCTCCCGGTATATGTGTTGAAAACTAACATCTTTAAAATAATGAATAAGCTCCTTAATTTTTGATTTCCGGCCATCTAAGTTCACCGCTTGCAGTTGACTCTTATGATTCATCCAATCGATAATGACTTTCGAGTCCCCCAAGATTTGGATTTTGTCAATGGCCCAAAGGGAGGCCAATGTAAGGGTCGCCCACAAGCCCAAGAGCTCTGCCTTTGTATTTGTGCCCACTCCGCAATTAATGTACCATTTGGTGACCCTCGAAGCATGTGATTTGAAAATACCACCCGCAGCACAGCAATCTCCTGTTAATAAGGTTGCCCCATCGAAACAGGCCAGCGTGAAACCATCTAAGTGAGTAATTTCACAAACTCTGTTTGGAATGAGATTTACTGTAGGAGGCTGCCAAGTAAAAGAGATAGCAATCATATGCACCACTGTGCGAAAAGAGGGATTGTGATCCTCGAAAATCATCTGATTCCTCTCCAACCAGATATGCCAACATGTAAAGGCTACCAGGCTTACCGGAGACAAATTATCACATGACCACTTCTTTAAGCAATCGGACACCGAAACTCCAGCCCAAAGGTTTTTTAAATGAAAGATTTTGGATAGATGATGCCAAACTGCTTTTGTAAATGAGCAATTAATTAACAAATGATTGGCATTTTCCGCATCGCAATTGCACAGCCTACACACCGCCGGGCCTACCCATCCTCTTCTTTGGAGCACATTCCAGGTAATAATTTTTTCAGAGGCAGCCAGCCACAGGAACAGTTTTAATTTTAAAGGAAAAGGCCATTTCCACAGTTTTGGAACCCAACCTTTATCACTATGGAAATCCAATGGTTTTATGAGGGCATTATA
>ML785196.1:172156-204291 GCA_009831015.1 Picea engelmannii | reverse complement strand
TAAGGCAATGGTAAAGCCGTCCCATTCCAATGCAAGTTGTCCCAATAGCCCCAAAGAAGAACTGGTGTGCCACCGATCTGGTAAGGAAGGAACGCCCCCTATCTCTCTAGCCTGTGCTAGAAACAGAATTTGATTTTTGGACTGTTGCTCATGAAGTGCTTCTGAGAGGATAGAGATCTCCTCTAAACCGGCAATTTTGTCCATTCCGATAAGAATCGAGTTTCCCGATCTGACTCTCCATCGAAGCCAATGTAATAAGACTGGAATGCTTTTGGTCAATCCATTCCAGAAGTTGGACGAATGCCACTGCTGATGTTTTGGTTTCCTGAGCCAAACGACTATGGAAGAACCCCCCAAATATTTATCCTTTAATATCCTCCGCCAGATACTATCCACCGTTAGTGCCCTCCAAAGGGTGTTTGCTAGTAACGTTGTGTTGAAGGTGGTTAAAATTCTGAGTCCCCACCCTCCGCAATGCTTTGGTCTTGCGAGGAGGTCCCATCTACAAAGATGGTAGTGGTGGTTGGCTTTTGGACCGCCCCATAAAAAGGAAAAACAAAGCTGTCGAATGCGGTTCAAGATAGATTTTGGGATCATCTCCAATGACATCCAAAAGACAGATTGGCTCTCCAACACTGATTTAACCAAGATTAATCTGTCACCCAAAGAGAGCCACTGATTGCACCAGAAACCGATTTTTTTTTCAATTTTTGTCACTAACCATCTCCAATCAGTCGTTTTTGCTACTCCTGGCTTTAAATAATAGCCTAAGTATTTGAAGCCCAATTTTAAATCAGCAAAGGAAAACGGAATAATGGCTTTAAAGTGCTCAAGTTCAATATCATCTAGCCCCCAAAAGTGAACAGATGATTTTGTTGAATTGATGCAGAGACCAGAAACCGAACAATAGACTCGAAGAATGTCCAAAATTAATCGCCATTCACACAGAATTGCCTTAGACATTATCAGGACGTCATCAACAAACATTAGGTGGACAAGTTTTTGATGTTGTGTGACCATAATACCTGAAATACTTTGATTTACCAAGCCATTTGCTAACATCAAACTTAACCCTTCCATCATCAAAATAAATAGGTAGGGGGGACAGTGGGCATCCCTGACGAAGCCCCCTCCAGCTCTTAAAATAATCTGTCGCCTCACCATTGATCAGAACTGCAAATTTAGCACTTGTAACACAACACATTATCCAATCCGAGAGCTTTGTCCCAAAACCAACCGAGAGTAAAACCACTCTAAGGTACTCCCAGTCAATACTGTCATAGGCCTTTTTGAGGTCTAATTTTAGCACCAGAGATTTGATATTCTTTTTTTTAATGCTATGTAGTGTTTCATGGGCTGAGCCAATTGCTTCCTGAATTCTTCTTCCCTTTAAGAATCCAAGTTGTTTAGAAGAAAGGCATTTTGAAAGGAAGGGTTTAATCCGATTTGCAAGGATTTTAGAGATCACCTTGTAGATAAGATTACATAACGAAATGGGACAGTAATCATCAAAGGAGTCCGGCTTGTTGACCTTCGGAATCAGTGCCACGAAGGTAGAGTTGAGGCCTCCACAAAGTTTTCCATTACTCCTCGAATCCTCCACCATTTCGAGGAGATCTTCACATACTAAATCAAAGAAATAAATGAAAAACTTGGAAGTCCACCCATCTGGACCCGGGCTTCGATCTTTGTTAAATTTGACAAGAACGGACTTAATTTCCTCCAAAGTAACAGGAATAAAAAGAGAGTCGGCCTCCTCTTCCGTAACCATTCTAGGATAAAGGCTAGAAATCCTCACCATTTCTGCGTAATCTATTCCTTCTTTAGCTTTAAAGAAATCCTTGAAATGTTTAACAGCCTCTTCTTTAATCGCATTATGTCCCATAATTTTGTCCCCAGATCCCGAAATGACTTCCCAAACATGTTTCTAATTTCTATTAACCCTTGCCATCTTGTGGAAGAATTTGGTATTTGAATCCCCACTCTAGATCCATGTTACTTTGTTGTGTAGGCGCCATGTTTCAAGCACTCGTAGGTAACCATCATCCTCTAAGGATAACACTCCATCTGCAAATTTCAATAACAATCTTACAATTTCGGATTCCCAGCCTTCTAAGGACTTCTTTTTTTTATTTGAGACATCTATTAACCATTTCTTTGTTTGTAGTTTAATTTCCTTGAGCTTCCAAACCATGCACTATTGATTATTATCCTCTGTCAAGAATCGAGGGTCGCTCCAGATTTTATGAACCAGGTTTTTAAAATCGGCCTCCTGCAACCAAAGAGTATTAAACTTGAAAGGAAAAGACTTGTACACCAGAGAATTCTCAAATTGAATTAAAAGAGGAGCGTGATCAGAGATAAAAGGATATTCCACCCACGATCTAGAGAGGCCCAGAGAAGACAAGGACGCTTCAGATATTAAACACCTATCTAGCCTTCGAGCAATAGCATGATGTCCAGCATGCCCATTACGCCAAGTGGGGATCATTTTGGTTGGCTTAACATCAACCAATTTCAAGGAAGAGAGTAGGCCTCTCAAATACAATTTCAATGTGCCTGGAGCGAATGATCCTCCCCAATTTTCTTCCGAAGACAGTATGAAATTTAAGTCCCCAACTATGATAATATTCAGGATAGTGTGCAAACCACTCTTTGCAAAAGTACTCTGGAACTGTTGTCTATCTTTACATGGACCATAAATATTGAGGAAAGCCAACTCCTTTTTTGTGGATGCATAGTTGCCAATTAATAAAATACCGCAGATAGTCAGAAAAGGCTTTAATTCGAAAATGTTTGGATCCCAAGCAACCAATAAGCCTCTCGAAGTACCTAACGAGTTTACAGCAGTAGCAGCCCAAGAGGGACGAAGTTGGAGTAAAAAATCTCTCGCTTTTTTTTCATCCGTTAGAGTCTCTTGTAAAAACACAATGTCTGGCCTTGAACGATCCAGCAGTCTACGAACAGAGGCAGCTTTGAGGGTGCCTCTGATCCCTCGAATGTTCAAAGAGAGCAAAATCATCACTTTGCCCTTGCTTGGGCCTTCATTGTTCTAAGGGCCCCTGAAACCGGGGAAGTGGGAACACAATCATCTTCTATATGACTCGAACTAGTCTGTTTCTTTCGAGAACTTCTGGTTTTGACAGGTGACAGTTCAGAGGCTAGACCTCGTGACCAAGAGAAGGCTTTTTCCCCCTTACCGACATTCTGAGTGGATGATGAACCAAATTCCGTAGAGGAAACAACTGATTTCTTTCCAAGAACTACAGACAATGGTTGTGGGAGCCGGATGACAGATTGGCTGGGTAACAAGGAGTCCAGGGTTTTTGTAAGTAATGAGACCTCTTCCTCGGACTCTCAATAGCCTGGCAAGATGGAAGAGTTGTGGAGCACGTCTTCCACAGTGGAAGTGGAGGGCATCGGATTACTGTCGGATAGAGAAGGTGGGGAGTGAACCGGTTTAGGATTCAATGGAAAGGACGGTTGGTCTAAAGGCGGAAACAGTCTGGAAGGCAGAGTTACTACAACAGCAGGGTCCTCTGACACCGGTAGAGATGTGTGCGCTAGAGTAACAGGCATAAGGATCGACGGTAAGGAGCTAGGACGGGTCTCTGTCGGACAGCAAAGTGCAGAGGAAGACGTAATGAAACAAGGAGGTCTAAGGATTAAAGGACTAGTGATGGTTTTCTTCGGAAGAGTAAAGGCCCTTAACGATTCTGAATTATTGAGGGCAACCTTCTCCTCCTCAGATAGAGAATTAAACAAAGGAGGACAGACCGTCTGTAACTTACCAGTAATATCTGAATCTGGCTCGATCAAGGAGGACGAGGCTCCCTAAGACCCATGCAGGAAGTCCAGGGAGGTGTCCACATCAGTATACTCAGGAGGACTCCTCTGCAGCTCATCCTCTTCAGATAGATCCTCCAAGAGTTTCCCCTTACAGTCGCGACGAAGGTGTCCAGTTTTACGACAGAGGTTGCAGTGAAAAGGCAACCCAAGATAGTCCAGTGGCTAGGTAATAGATCGTCCTCTCCATTCAATCTCAATCATTTCTGACAAACCATTGAAAATGTCCACCTCCACTAGAACTCGGCCCATCTTTCACAACTGTGAGCTGAGAGCTTTAGGGTCAAGTGTAATGAATCTCCCTAAAGTGTCGCCAATAGCCCTTAAAGCACCTTCATTCCACAGATACAGTGGGAGACCGGGAAGAAGTACCCAGAGGTGTCTGAACTGAAATAACTCTGTATCTGGATTGAAAGCAATCCTCCACCGCTTCAGCATCAGACTACTACCCCCAAAAACCCAGAGCGAACTTAGTAAGATGGAAGCGTCCTCGAGAGAGTTGCAAATAAACCCTAGCCACCCTTTAGTAAGGTATAAAACCTCAGGGTAATACCCAAGGAGGGGAAACCATTGAAGTTTTATCCAATCCTCCAGAGAGCCTTTGCTCAAGGACTTATAAGATAAACAGCCTACAAGAGAGCAGAGGGCCATTCGGCAAGTATCCTCTAAACCCATGTCGTTGCCTAATACCAGGCGTTTGGCCTTCTGATTTGACTTCCACAGCTTTCGATGGAAAGGAGTTGACGAGGTCTGAACAGACTGATCCTTGAAATCTCCCAGAGCAGTCTTAGAAGTGTTTGGCAGCCCTGGAGGCACAAAAGTCGTCTGGAGCCTAGCTCTGCAGCCCTCAGAGGGAACAGGGACAGACTTGAGAGAGGCAGGCTATTGTGGGGAAAGATGAGGAGGTATACCAGGTACACTAGCCAAGTTAGATGGCTTGGGTTTTAAAAAAGGTGCTCCTCCCGATGACCCCTTCTGTAAGTTATCCACTAATTCAAACAGCCCAGCTTTCCTCCAAATAACCTCGTCCTCCGGGTTCAGTAGTGCCTTTAACTTTGGATCCATGGTAAAAGAAAATAAAATACCAAAAAGTCACAAAGGCCAGACAAAAACAAAAGTCACACTATGTCTGACAAGAAGGCAAACCAATAAACAAACATTCGAGATCCTAGGTGAGGCCCCTCAGCAGATAAAGACTCCACTCTTTAAAAAAAAAAAACACCAAAGCCCCCACCTACTCGGGGATTGCAGGTCAATATAGGATAAAAACAACCAATGTATATCCAGTGCATACCTCAAGACCACTGGACAAGGTAAGGGTACCCCACCCTCACAGAAGAGGGGACAAGAGTCAGACAAAAAACAGAACTGAATCAACACTGCAAGCACCAGAGCGTCGTGCCTCTTTAGAAAACTATTTGCTCGCTAGCTAATCCGGTATCGCTCAAAGAAGACCCGAAATAGTAAACAGGACTCAGTCTTCTGGACGACTATGGACAAAGAAGGTCGTGATCTCTGCGCAATATTTGAAAAGGAAACTCCTGCCTGATACACTCGGCTCTCTGGCTCGCTCCATGATCGCTCTCTCCCCTCCTATCTGGCTCGCTCCATGATCGCTCTCCCCCAAACTTTTTTTCTTAGTCTCTTGACCAAGAAACTCAGCCCACAATCAATAATTCGGTTGTCCATAGTCTGGTCTTTACCAAAAAAAAAAAATCCCCTCGGGCTAGAAATATTTCCAACTCTGATACCATTATAGTATCCCCAATAGAGCTAGGTAGGGATATTGTGGATTTTTATGTAATTGTGTTATTTTTCCACAAATATTTTTCATTCATTCTCATAAAATACTTTCTTCAAACACATTGAAATTATTGCTAGTACACATCAAATGGAAAGGTCACCATAGAATTTTATTTGTGAATGAAACCCAAAACACAACAAGTCTCTAATGTCTGCTAAGGCAGTTGCATTACATCAATAAAAAACACACAATAACAAGCAAAAAATTCAATGGTTCCACGACCTCCTCAATAGATAAATCTTCCTCCCATAAATTTTAGAATGACTAACTCCAATCTCCAAACCCTCTCCAATATGATGCCAAACCATAAGATGAAACTCAAGTGAAGATATTGGATGGATCCTCCTCCTTTTTTCTAGCTAGGGTGGATCTTGCACCCCCAAAACTAAACTACAATGGAAGGGTTTTGCCAAAACCCTAATGAAAACCTTGGCTCCAAGAGCACTCCAAAGAGATCAATCTAAAACATAATCCAAAGTGAAGCGCTACTCCTCCTTTTATAGTTCTTCCATGCCTTTTATAACTTTCCCATTTTTGACTAAATCAAATATGACCCGTATTCCCCTTTTACTTTTCACTTTAAGATTAAAAGTCACTTCTAATAATGTTTAAGTAACTTATTAATCTAAAGTTACTTTATTTCCTTTTTTTACTTAATGTCACTTTAAAAACATAACATCTCCTAACTAAGTGATAGTAAATAACCCCTTTGACTCCCTTTTTCTTCACTGACAAGCCACATAATCCATTTCCAACTTTAGAATAGGGGAGCCCAAAAATGGGGACATAACAACAATGAATACCATGAGCTAGAGTGATGCAATGTGTTCATACCATGTGTTGAGATGAAACCATGACCCCAATACCATGTTCCCAAGTGAAACCATGGGACAATACCACAGGAAGTTACAACAAACCCTCAATCATAGAGGCACCCTCCTTAAAGTGTGAAAATGCTAACAAGATACCACACATGTGGTCCATGAGAGTGCATAAGCAAGTGTGCCCTCCTCAAAAGGAGCTAATAACCCCCTCAAAACATGTGTGGAGTCAAAGGGAGACCCAAAAACTAGGGCACCCCTAACTAACCCCAACAATCATGGAAAATCACTCACACACCTTAATAGACAAAGAATAATGAGGAGTGGCCTTTTAAAAGTCTCTAGAAACCACACGAGTGAGTTCTAGGAGAGAGAAAGGGAACCTAGGAGAAATGTTCACACATGTGCCAAGTAGATACATTTTCAAGTGGCTCATGCATGCTCCATATGCTGAAAATGTACAAAATGTTGATGTGGACACCTCTGTGATGATGTGGTATCCTTGTCATCACCCACTATGTTGTCACAAATCCCAAGAAAATGACATGGATCCCAATGTAGGTAGATATGGATGAATACAGGTACATGGATCCCAATGCAAGTACATGGATCCCAAGCCAGTGTTAGAGATATCGAAGCATAGTGCACGGATCCCAATGTGGAGCGCCCACCTATAATGATGAGTCAAGCTTCAAAACAAGTCATTAGGCAATGAACATTAAGTAATTTCTTCTAACAACATCTTCACATAGGTTAATTTTATAAATTGCCTAAGTTTATCGTGGTGGGACAACCTCAGCTTTATTACATGTGTTAATTCCTAGGACAAAAGGTATTTCCTAGATCACTTGGTTAGATATAGGTAAAAATGATGAATTCTTGATGGAAGGGAAGAGGAACTTCATGTTTTGACCATCAAAGTCATATATAATGATGTAGAAGGTCTTTTAACTAGTCCAACTATCTTCTAGAGCTAGGAATCTTCATTATTTGTTCATGCAAACCTTTACAAGGGAGCTTGTCTTAGAGTTACCACCTCGGCAACTCATTTATTACCCCTTTCGTATTTATTTTATTTTTCTTAGTCCTTTTCTTTATATATGCATTTTTATCATAGGACTTTGGGGTTGGGCCTTTTTAATGAGGTGTCGTGGCTCTAACTTCACTATTTTTTTCATTTTTTATTTTAATTCTCTACACCTCTAGCCTTTTTTTGGCTTTATTTGACTTTGTCTTACATCATTCTTAAATTTATTCAATTAGACCTTATTGGATGACATATGATAAGTCAAACATAAGCTAGGACAATATCTTTTTTTATGGATGAGATGGAGTGAAAGGGAAAATGTGGAAAGTGCTAGATATGGTTAGGATATGTAATACACTACTCAACTACATCATTTTTTCATTTTTTATGTTAGTGCTCTTCACCTCTAGCCTTTTTTTGGCTTTACTTGACTTTGGCTTACATTGTTCTTCAATTTATTCAATTAGACCTTATTGGATGACATATGATAAGTCAAACATAACCTAGGACAATATCTTTTTTATGGATGAGATGGAGTGAAAGGGAAAATGTGGAAAGTGTTAGATATGGTTAGGATATGTAGTACACTACTCAACTACATCACTAGTAGTACAATTTGACCAAATTCATGTTGACATTTATAAAAGGACAAGCATGTCCCCCCATGGTATAATGAGACAAAATAATAATTAAATTATTGTTAAGAAGTGTTATTAGATCAAACCCACTTTTTATTACATTCATGACAAGGTTAGAAATCATCACACCACTTCTAAGCAAGAAACCCACACATGAAATCATAGCACGTCGACTAAAATAAAGATGAAACGTGAAGTACCATCTATGAGTGCATATAAACATCCGAGGTGTAAGGCATAGGGGTTGATATACCATGGTAGATTCATCTGAAAGAACTTATGGATCATCATGTATCTGATGGAATAACTAGAAGGACATGCTTGAAATGGAAAAAATGAGTGGGTGAGCTTATCCAAGCAGCATCATCACACCCTTGAGAGGGTGGTTTGGAAGGAGTTTCCCTTGACAGGTCAATGGTCCAAATTGTATAAAGTTTAGATTTCTTCAATCTCTTTTATATACTACTTTTTTTTAAAGATAGTAAAACTTATCACAATTTAATTTTTAATTAGCAGTAAGGACAATTAGTATTGGTTGTTATTCACGAATGTGGGTTGACCCTTCACCATTATTCAAGTAAAACCACACCACCTTAAATAATCCATTAGTGATTCATAAGTGGGGTAGACTTTCACTCCTCTAGATACCTCTAGGTCTTGGGTCGTTAACCTATTTCCTTACGTCCATAAAAAAACAAATTCTTAATCAACCATAAGTAAATTTAAGACTTACTCTCCAAGACCAAAAAGAACAATTTCAACCCTATATGATATCCCCAAGATACTTAATATCCTATGTTCTCCGTCATCACTAAGATTAAACAAAAAAATATCCACCTAAATTTAACTTCATACATAAAACCAAAATACTATATTACTTTACTTTTACTAACAAAAAATTATATGACAATTATTATGTAATCATATTTGACACTTGTTTACATTATCAAATTCCCGCTCCTAACTTTCAGTTAATATATTTAATAAGACATTGTAGACAACTTATTATATGCATATTCCTTTAATATATTTAATAAAACTTATTAAAACATTATAGTAGTATGGAGATCTGAACATTAGTAAATAAGTTAAAAATATATTTAAAATTTATTAAATATGACCCATATTTCAAAACCTTTAAAGTAGTTGTTTTACAATCAAGCATGAAGAATATTTCAAAAGCTATAAAATTGTTTTTACATTAGGTATTGATTAATACAATGGTTTAAAATTAATATCTTGTAATTTAAAAAGGACGACTTTTTAAGGGGTGATTTTTTTAAATGAAAGACAGTTTTTATTTTGAAGAATATATTAATGGTAAATTTAATTTAAAAATAAAAAATAAAAATTAAGATTTTATTAACACGAAAAACTATTATAATAATATATTTATTAAATATTCAATATGTTATTTACAAAAATTGAAATTGGAAGAAAAAAATAACATAATTTCTCACAACCACCTAAAATAATTGTATTAACAAAAGTACTCTAAAATTATTATAGTCACTCTACCAATACTATCTAGCGAAACACATATAGATATAATATTTTATCTATAAATTTTTAGATTATGAATATATGCCATGTAAATTTAATAATTAATATTTTTTATTTATAAATGTAAATTGTATTAACAAAAGTACTCTAAAATTATTATAGATTATGAATATATGCCATGTAAATTTAATAATTAATATTTTTTATTTATAAATGTAAATTGTATTAACAAAAGTACTCTAAAATTATTATAGTCACTCTACCAATACGATCTAGCGAAACACATATAGATATAATATTTTATCTATAAATTTTTAGATTATGAATATATGCCATGTAAATTTAATAATTAATATTT
The DNA here is from genome assembly GCA_009831015.1 of Picea engelmannii. Lineage (NCBI taxonomy): Eukaryota > Viridiplantae > Streptophyta > Pinopsida > Pinales > Pinaceae > Picea > Picea engelmannii. The sequence continues at coordinate 194,294 of ML785196.1, read as the reverse complement.
TTTATTTATAAATGTTTTGGTTTTTAAATGTTTTATAAAATTTACTTTATACTTAAAAGGATGGAGTTTTCTTTATATTTAAAGTGAGTGAGAGATTCCAAGGAGAGTTTACGATATTGTTTAGAAGAGGCACCAAAATCGACTCTACTAGGGTTTCAACCTCGAGTCTCGTGCGTGCGTCGCCCTATGCCTTGTTGCGGCCATGGAGGCCGAGGAAGGGGAGCCTACTGGCCCCTCTTACAGCTTTGTCACCGTACCGGAGCAAAGCTTTAAACATTTCAAGTGTCTGACCTTTGAGTTTCCAGCGGAAATGAAGAACATCATTTGGGAGGAAGAGATGTTGAAGGAGAAACCGATGGAAATAGATCTTGAATCTAACCACCCAAAAATGGCTTGCACCTGGGAACTAGGTAAATGCATCCTGCAGGCCCCGATAGCACCGAAATACACTATCAACTCTCCAAGAATAGAAGACCAGAAACAATATATGAAGTATTTCGCCATGATAGGGAAATTTCTGGGATTATGGCCATCGGAAAAGGATTTAGTCAAATGGATTCAACACTGGTGGAAGCCTAAGGGTCACTATGACCTCCAACTTAGATCAAAAGGCTTCTTCACTATCATCCTGCACAACCTGGAGGACAGGAACAAAATCTTTGAAGGAGGTCCGTACTTTTACAACTCAGCAAGCCTTTTCCTTCGTTTTTGGAAGGAGAGGTTCAGCCCTGAGAAGGAAGACTTCACGCATGCTCCGGTCTGGTTGAGGTTGTACTCGCTACCCCAAGAGTTATGGCTGGAAGAAATACTTGCAGGCATCGGCAACACAATTGGCATCTATGTCAAGGCTTCGGAGGCAACAAAACAATGAAGGTACACTGCTTATGCTCGAATATGTGTCTATTTGAATATCTCCAAACCTCTTCTTGGAGCCATAACCCTAGATTACCAGGACGAAGAATGGTCCCAAACCCTAGACTATGAGCACATCCCCTTTCGTTGTCGGAAATGTCATGAACATGGTCACCTCTTATCTGGATGTCCTTTAAATAACCCCAGCAAATCCAATCTGGAGGATCTCGATAAAACCAAGGACGACTTCAACCAAGTCACGAGATGCCGCAGGAACCCAGCCAAAAGAGCACCCCCCCCAAGCCCCCTCGGGACCCTCAACCAGTAACTCTTTCAAAGCCCTTCAGACCCCGTCAGAAAATCCCATCATTCCCTCCAACCCCCTGACAAACCCCTCAATCCCAGCGCAAGTCCAAGGCTCTACAGACCCCACTCCCTCTACCCTATGTTCCTCTCAAATCCCCCTCTCAGAGACTTCCCTACTTGCAAACTTGGGACAGGAAATCAGAGACCTTGACATAGATCTGGAAGATCAGGAGCTCGCAGGAATAGATATGTCACACCTGGAAAAAGCCTACCGAAAACAACAAATCTACACTATACCATCGAATCAGCTACGCAAAGTCCACAAAGTCTTCCTCAACTCAACAGCAGGAGGATCAGCTCGTGCTAATTCAAATCTCGGAATGCAAAAAGGCAGCTTGAAGGATCAGCGCAAATCTACAAAAGATGAGAAAAAAAGAGGCAGGAAACCAAAACATCAACTCATTCAAGATGTGGGCAATTTCTTAGTGAACTCGCACCAGATCCATCTGATCTCGGATAGCTTCCCTCCCCTCCAACCCTCTTTGTCCTCATGAATATGCTATCCTAGAATATAAGGGATCTCAACACAAGAAGCAAGCAAGGATTGCTTCGAGAAAGGATAATGAAGGAACAACCAGGCATTCTTCTTTTGCAAGAAACTAAATGCGCGGGAGAGGAAGCTACTCAAATTCTTAAAAAATGTTGGAAACAAGATAATCTCTTCGAAATAGATGCAAAGGCGGCTGCAAGAGGGCTTGTCGTGCTCTGGAACCCAGACACAGTACTGATGGAAGGATTTTTCACCTCCAACTGGACCATCACATCCTCCTTCCATCTTATCGGTTCGAACAAACACGATTTCATCACGAATGTCTACAGACCTACAAGGCCAGAAGACAAGGAAGCCTTCCTCCACCGCTTAGAATGGATTTCCAATCACATTGGCATACTGTTAGCACTCTGTAAACTTTGTTCGGCTGAGAAACGAATGACAGAGGCAACCTACAAACCAACTTTGAGATCTAAAACTAGCCTTTCGGACCTGGAGAGGGCTCTCTCAGGAGACTTTGTCTCAATACAAGATATGTCTTTGAGCTATCGGATAGATTTAAACACCTTTGAAATAATAAGTTCTGGTTATATTGGCGCAATAGATTAAGACCTTGGGTTATGGAGTCGGTTCAAGAAAAACGATGGGAACAAATGACTCGGTGACTGAACTTGAGAGGATAAAGGGTAAGCGTGAAATAGTCTTCAATGTAAAATCGTTGTGTGAGGCGGGAGAAATACATAGAGCAACTCAGAGCACCGTTGAGGATGAATTCGAAGTTTAACTTTACAGGAAATATGTTTTGTCTAAATGGCGCGAACAAGGGGCGTTGCGCAGCGAATCCACAGGTTTGAAATTTCGTTTTGATTTAGACAGAAAAATATATGAATAAATAAAACAGGAAGTATGTATGCAAAGAAAGAGAAACAATACATCCAACTGCTACAATTAGAATCTTTTCATCAAAGCTTCAGGACTTTTGCATTAAATTCCGATCGAGCTCAAACTACATAGAATAATCATTGTCTATACTAATTTTGCCAACCAACCCCGTTTACATGAAAATGATCCCCATATATAGAAAACTAATGTCACCCTTGGCTGCTAGGGTCGAACTACTTCCTCCTAGAATCATGGATTTGTTTGCTTTCAAAGAGAACAATAACTTCAACGGATTCACTAAAAATAGAAAACCTAACTTTGCCAAATCATAATCGTAACCGAAATATTATTTACAATCATTGATCATGATTAGAATTTGACCATGTGGTTGTGATGAGTCATCATTTGCACTTATGGACACTTCATCACCCTTGCACAACAAGTCTTCTACGCAACAATAACCTACAACAAAAAACACAGTGGACTGTGCAGCAAACTAGGAAAATAGGCGTTAAAGATGAAATCATATCTCACTAATAAAAAACTATTTTCTGAAACTGAGAGAGTTTTTTGTATCTAAGATCGATATAAATAAAACCCTCTCTCGGTTTCTTGAAATTCATCTCCAACTAGCCGAAATACATGTCGTAAAAATATGTCTCGGACAGGAAATCATGAAAACTGAAAAATAGGCCTCAAAGATTTATTCGAATATCCCAAAATATGAAACGGTTTTCAAAATTGAGAGAGGTTTTTATTACTTGGTTTGTCCTCAACAAAAACCTCTCGCGAATTTTCAAAATTCCTCACCAGTTGGTCAGAAAGTGATCTTGAAGTTGACCACTAAACCAGTCATTTGCGCAGCACAACCTATAGCCTGTGCGCAGGAAAATCCTCTGTGTGAAAGCATCCTTTGCACGACAAAATCCACAGTGTGACATAATCTTATGCACAACAACATCCTATGCGCATCAGCCCACTGCGCGATGAAATCCACTACGCGACGAAATCCACTGTGTGACAGCCCACTACACGATGAAATCCATTGCGCGAAGAAATCCAGTGCGTGACGACATCCTCTATGCGACAATATCCTATGCACGACAACATTCCATGCACAACAGCATTCCATGCAAGATGAAATCCATTGCACAACGAAATCCACTGCGCAACAGAATCCTTTGCGCGGTGAAGTGCTCTGCGTAGCGCGTAACAAATTTTGCAGTGTGCAGTTGCAAATGGAAATGGAAATGGAAATAATAAATGATAAGCTTCCTTTTGAAGCTAATCCTTGGTGATGTTAGATGATGCCAGGCGTAAAAACAATATGGGTGCTAACATGCATGACTTTGCAAATTGTTGACAAACCTCTAACCTTAGCTATGAAAATCATGGTGCTAACACATACAACGATGGATCCTTCGGGGCGATTTCAACATGATAACAAGTTTGGAGGAAAAGAAGGGGAGCATGCGCGGGCTTCTACATGACAATGAGCAGTTCCACCGAACCATCGGTCTACTGAATCTCATTGATGTAGAAACAGAAAAAGGTCCCTTCACCTGGTCCAATAGGCACTCGGGGACGCAACATGTCTCCAGCAGATTAGATCGCTTCTTAATTTTAGAATCCATCATGATGGATGGGCTAGATTGAAATGCCACAGTGATTGACACTCTAGGATCTGATCACTGGTCGATTCTCTTATCAATAAACATCAATGGCACCCCAGGCAGGAAACCTTTCCGCTTTGAAAAATTCTGGTTGACACACCTAGATTTCCAAGCGAACATAAAGCTCTGGTGGAAAGAATTTGCAATCCCAACAAGCACTCCTATGTACATATTTCAACAAAGGCTAAAAAATCTCAAGCAGCAATTGAAATCTTGGAATAAGTTTACTTTTGGAAACATCTTCCATGCTCAGGAAATCCTCAATCAGCAAATACAAAACCTCCAACAGCAGATCAGATCTCAAGGCCTCACTGATTCTCTAAAGGAGCAAGAATATCTCCTCAACAACCAGTTAGTTGAACGATGAGCGCAAGAAGAAAGCATGTGGAGACAGAAATCTTGCATCCAATGGCTCAAAGAGGGGGGGGAAAATACCAAATTTTTCCATAGATCAATGGTCCAACACCGACACACAAATTACATCACTCACCTGGTTTCAGACCAAGGCCTGGAAATTCAACAACATGCTGATATAGAAAAGGAATTACTCTCTTACTACAAAAAACTTCTTACGGAACCCCCTATAGATTGATCCCCTGCAATTGACTCTATGCTCAAGCACATTCCTAAGGAGGTCACGAAAGAACAAAACGAGATATTGATGAGCTATGTCACTCAAGAAGAAGTAGACCAAGCCCTAAGGGACACCCGGCTCGGCAAAGCTTCTAGGCCGGATGGGTTTCCTTCAGATTTCTTCCATCACTTCTAGAACATCATCTCTGAAGACGTCTAGGAAATCATAGAGGATTCCATAAAATATGGGTAGGTCCTTCAAGCCCTCAACGCCACCTTTCTCACTCTCATTTCCAAAGAGAACAAAGCCACCTCCCCTTCTCACTTCCAACCCATTGCACTCTGCAATGTAATCTATAAGCTTCTCACAAAGATCGTTGCTAAGCATCTTAAACCTATCCTATCATTCATCATCTCTTCAGAACAATCAGGATATGTGGAGGGAAGACAAATATTGGACAATGTCATCATGGCTCACAAAGTAATCCACTCGCTTCATACGACCAAGTCTCCAAGTATGCTTCTAAAATTGGATCTTTCTAAAGCCTTTGATAAATTAAGCTGGAACTACATGAAAACAACCCTTCTCGCCTTTGGTTTTGATCCCTCATGGGTCTCCTAGATAACCAATCTTACCTCATCAACCCTCTTCTCCATCCTGGTCAATGGCGTCCCTTCCAAACCATTCTCTCCCTCTAGAGTAATAAGGAAAGGGGATCCACTTTCACCCTTTATATTCCTCTTAATAGAGGGAGGGTTGAGTCGAGCCATTAAAGCAGCTATCACATACCACTCCCTCTCTGGTCTCACCCCCCATGGGATTTCTCCACCCATTTCGCATAGTTAGTTTGTGGATGATATACTCCTCATGGGAGTCCCCACAATTCGAGAATCTCTCTGCATCCGTGTTGTTATCAACCTTTTTTGTGATTCTTCGAGTATGGAATTTAACCTCTCTAAATCCCAATTTTTCTTCTTCAACACGCCCATCCATATCCAATGTCATATTACATAGCTCTTGGGGTTTACCCGTAGCGTCCTCCCCTCCAAATACCTTGGCATTCCCCTTATTGATAACCCGCTAAGAAATACCTCCTGGGACACTCTGCTTTCCAACTTTCGGAAAAAACTCTCCTCTTGGTCTTTCCGCTCCCTCAATCTTCCTGGTAGCCTCATCCTCCTCAAATCTGTCATGCAAGCCCTCCCGATCTATGTCTTCTCAGTGCTACTAGCCCCAAAATTTATCCTCGGCAGTTTAATAAATATGCAAAGGATCTTCCTGTGGTAGGGAACCAAAGAGGGGTGCAAAATGACTCTAGCCAATTGGCAAAAAGTGTGCAAACCGAAGAATGCAGGGGGACTCAGTCTCATAGACCCCTCTCTTCTCAATAAAGTCCTCAGTGCAAAAATTTGGTGGAGATGGTTAAAAATTCTGCAAGACCTCTAGGCACGCCTGTGGAGGAAAAAATACACCCCAAACACTCTAGAAAAGGATCTAATAAGATGGAATGGTCAGATACCAGGGTCTCTTATATGGAACGCAACTAGGCACAACAAGGGACTGATAATGGATCACGCTTTCTGGGAATTGTAGGGTGGGACTTCTTCTCTCTTCAGGAGCGATTCCTGGCAACAACTTCCAGCCCTAAACACAGATCCCACTCTGATCCCTTTTATTCCCTTAATGACAGACTCGGGCCTTCATAAAGTGGTCGACTTCTGGATTCCAGAAGTTTCAAGAGACACCTATCACAAATGGAAAAACACTCACGAAGATCTGAATATCCCCCGTAAGATAAATCTTCAACCACTGTTGGATCAGCTTAACTCAAGGAGAATATTTAGCTAACAAGGGGAGGACATCCTCATGTGGGGTCACACCAACACTAACACCTTCAACATACAAGAAACTTACTCCCTCAGCGTAGGACATAGCTCCCTTCTAAAAGAAGGTGTTTAGGGAAAAATTTGGGGAGCAAAGCTATGCCCAAAAATTAGCACCTTCCTTTGGTTAACGATGAACAATAGCATTCTTAATTGGGACAACCTAAGGAAAAGAGGCTTTATAGGCCCTTCTTGGAGTCACCTATGTGGTACGGAGGAGGAGACATGAAATCATCTTCTCAATCTTTGCTCCTACAGTTCGTGTCTCTGGGATCACAGTTCTAGCATCATGAGGACCTCGGATAGGAACTGTACAAGTATCTGGGAAACAATTGAGGGACGGAAAGAGTCAACTTTCCAGTCTCCCATCCTCAACAGAATATGGCAGCTTCTTCCTAGCTTCATCCTTTGGCAAATTTGGAAGGCACGGAATCGCCGAATATTTAAATCTGCCTACCGGAATTGGCAAGAAGTCCGGTCTAAAATCCACTCCAATATTAAGGAAACAATCTACTTGCACCACTGGACAGATCAGGACTTGAACTGCCTAATGAATTAGTGATTCATCCTCAATTCCTATAAATTCAATCTCCATCCCTCTCTTTCGATCCCCTCCCTAGGAAACACTCCTAAGACCAGCCCTTCCCACTGGGAGGCTTCGCAAAGAGGTTTCTACAAAATAAATTTCGATGGAGCATCAAAGGGAAATCCGGGACCCACGGGATATGGAGCATCAATTTGCAATGGCAAAGGAGAAATCCTCCACATCACTTCCAGAAACCTAGGGCATAACACCAACAATGCAATGAAAATCTGGGGATTGCTCAAAGGTTTTCAAGCAGACAAAGAACAAGGCCTATCCCTCCTTATAGCAGAAGGTGATTTGTAGATAGTCATTAACCTCCTCTCTCATCTCCTAAACTGTGTAGATCTGGAGAAGATATCCCCAATATGGAGACTCGTGAACAGGATGATCAGAATTAAGTCAATCCTCCAGCCTTAGTGGGTAATTCTTCCCTCCCACGTCTGAAGAAAAGCTAATCAAGCAGCAGATTTGTTGACAAACTTTGGGGTCGAATTGCAGGAAGGAGACTTCTCCTGCTCTTCAGCCTCATCTCCAACTCACCCCTTTGTGATCTCTTGCAAAAACATGGCTCACAACAAGGATCAGGTCCCGGATAGGGTGTTTTCAGACACTACATGTGAACAACCAGAGGGGAGGACACCTGGCCAGTTCTCCTACCACCTGAAGCCAACACAGGCACTCACCCTCTACCATCACCTCATGAATTTAAAGTCATAGCCACTGCTCATCGGCTCTCACTCGCCTACGCCCCAGTGTTATGACTTGGCGAACTCTTCTCATGGGAATTTTAATGGTTATGGGTTGGACGATGTCATAGTCCCATCACCCGTCTCGACATGGTTTTAGGCATGTGTCATGGAGTGTCAAGGCTCATTCGAGCCCTTGGTTTCTAAAGTCACAGCCTCCTCCGCATTTTGGTGTCATCCTTCTCATCTAGCTCAAGCTTATGAAGGGCACTTGGTCCTTGGAACCCAGATTCTCTCCATTGTTTATGATGTGTCACTGCGTTCGACTGGTCTCGCGCTCATCGAGCAACCATTCTAAATTTCCTCACACGTTCCTTGTCTGGCTTCAAGTGGATATTTCTATGCCTCGTCTCAAGGGTAGGTCGAAGAGGGGTGCCACATGGTATGTGGCCAGAGGAAGGGGAGCGAGAGGGTGTGGCTCTCCTCTAGAAACTAAGTTCGCCTCCACCCCAACGCCTATTGTTGCTCCCACTCTCTCCTTCACTTTTGTTTCGCCGACTCGAGACAACACTCCGGACTTATCTCCATTTTAGAATCCCTATGCTTGTTGATTCGAATGGTTCAACAATCTTGGAAACTCCCTCAACTTCGCTCCTAGGCTTAGTCTGTCGCCCCCCACCACCATCCACCTCCTCCTCCTCCATCTCCACCTCTTGTCACCTCCACTGCCCCCGTTCCTTCAGCTCCTTCCTTTGACTCCCCCACTTCCTCCTCCGACTCTCCACCTCCTCCTCCACTCTCTTCAGCATGCTCCCGCTATACAAAAAGGGATGCTTTCAAGGAATCCCTGGTTGTCATTAAGAAAGGAATTGAGGACATCAAGGTCGTCATCAATGAGATGCAACACAAGGAAATAGAGTGTTGGCACTGTGTGGACCTTCTGATGGCACTCCTTCATGACCTCATGCAGGTTATCTAGGATAGAGATAACCTCGGCAGAGACACCATGCATGTGCGTCAGGATTTCTTGGAGCAAAGTCTCGAACCCAACATTGGATAATTCGTTTTGGATAGGGTTTCCCGTTTTCTATGTTTTCAGTTAGTATAATTCATAAGTATTTTTCCCTGCGCGGCCACTCAGGTTTAGGAATTTTTGGTCTTAGCAAACGACCAGTCTTTTGGGTCTGGTCTGTTCAGTCTAGAATATAGGATCTCTGCCCTGTGTGGCATTGTAGATTTCTTTCTCTCACAGCTCTACACGTTTTGCATGAACACTCTGAATTTTTGGCCATGTGGCAGCATTGGTTTCCCACCAGGGCAATGCTGCCACAACCACCGTGGATAGCTTGACAATTGTAATTTTTTTGCTTCGCAAGTTTTAATATAATTCCTAACTTACCAAAAAAAAAAGTGAGTAAGACATTTAATTAATAATTTGGTAAACAAATTCTATAGCATGGTAGAATTGTAAGGTTCACATCTCTTTCATGTTAAAATCGATATTCACATTATATTAAGAGTGGATTTAATGATTAAGAACATGTGTTTTCTCTTAAGAGGTCATAAGTTCAAATCTAGAAGGGGGTTAGGGTATGTATACCTCCGTAGACTTTAGCAATCAAATCATTGTGCAAAGGGGGTCCCTTTGTTAGACTGTGAATCCCTAGACAATCACAAAGTCTCATAGCACATTGATATGAGTTGTAAACTAAGGTGTTGTCTTGATCCATTGACGAGTTGTCAATGAGATCTAGATCTAGATCTGGTCAATTTTGTTGGATTACTGAGAGGGGGGTGAATCAGTAATAGAGCAATCTAATCCATAAAATCCAAGTGTTATATCAATGTAGCATTATCATCCAATAGTTTCAGAGTAAATAAACAATGAACAAATGAGCAATGATACGCATACACAGTACACCAATGTTTTTACGTGGAAATCCAAAACAGGAAAAAACCACAGAATGTTTTTTCTTATATGTTTTTAAGAATTGCATTCATTGGAAGCACCAACTTCCTTTGTTTTCCAACTGCAACTGGAAGGAGGCTCCAACCCCCTAGTTTATCAGGCTACAACCCGAGGGAATCTCCAGCTCCCCAATTCTCTGGCTACAACCAAAAGGAGGCTACAAGCCCCTATGTTCTCTGGCTATAATTGGAAGGTGGCTACAACCACATGTCCTTGCCCCATCCAACCGCCCTGACGTAGAAGTATAATGATGGAGCCACTGTCACACTATCACTATGAGATATACCACTGTAACAACCTATACCACTGACCTGCAGGTTACCAACCTGTACCATAAACAAGTGCATCAATTATGCACCAACATGTACCATCAACGAGTACATCAACCATGCACCAAATATGTACCAATCATGCATCAAATACACATAAACTATGACTCATAAATATTTACCAACATCATCAACTATACACCTCATGTATGTGCCAACTCATCAACTACTTGTCTCAACCATGTACCCAACATGTACCTCAACCAAAAGCCCTCATCAATTTCATCATCCAAATCTGATTTGTAACTCTGTAATAGACCTGATGTATATGATCGCATACCTACAAACCTTACTTGACTTTAACAACAAGAGACTAGCATTTTCATCAAACTTTACTTTAGTCTCACGTGACTAATTTTGGATTAGTCAACAACCCTAACTTGCAATAATCATAACTATGTACCTGTAATGAATAAAGATATGAGAATAGTACACAATGTTCTTCAGTGTCTTTTATGCAATTCCTCCAGGTTTCACTACTTGGATCCTCTCGGAAAATGAGTTATAGCAAAAATGGCATACCTTATTTAATATTGGTGTATTATAGAGAGCGAACGTGTAGAGCGTGCCCTGCACAAAATCTTTGTTGTATGGATCTGAAAATTGTACACATAATACTACAGACTAAACTCTAACCAATACATTTGGTCTTACTGGATTTGGATCTGTTATAAATAAGTTATGACGTTTTTACCTGAAACACTTGTTTTAGACTAGTTTCAGGACTAGCCACAAACCCTATTTTCCACAGAGTGTAACTCCAAAAATACAATGACCCACAAGTTGAAATTTGTATCATAGCTACTTGGATATGTTTCCTCAACGAACTCCCAATTTCATGGTCTAAATCATTCTAGAAAAAAAATTATTGTGAAAATGGTGAGATGGCATGTAAATAACATACCTTAGAAAGCATCATTAAAAGAATTTATCCTCCCTTGAATTTCGGCCTTCTTTACTTCACCTTCCCTCTGAAATTCGACTTAGATATCTTTTGGTTACCTCAGTCACTTGTAGATATTCAATATGCTCAAGTGTGATTCAAAATGAGAGACCCTTGCCTCTTATTTATACTTTCAGGTAGCTTCCTCAAGGGGTTACCTTCTAACCATCTTAACCCACTTTCCTTATTTTAGAGCTAACCCACTTCTAACCACTTGTCCATTTAGTAATTTCTCCTTTAACTTTATTATTTATATTAATTTATTTTGTATCAACTTTGAATTATAGTACACTCATCACTTCACTTTATTATGTAAATTACCTTCTAACCATCTTAACCCACTTTCTTTATTTTAGGGTTAACCCACTTCTGACCACTTATCCACTTAGTAATTTCTCCATTAACTTTATTATTTAAATAATTTATTTTGTATCCACGTTGAATTATAGTACACTCATCACTTCACTTTATTATTTAAATAATTTCTTCTTTGCAACCACTTTGACTACTTTGACCTTTTGGGTCTTCTAGATGACCCATGAGGGTTCTCCAACCTCACATGCCCATAACTCTCTAACTGTGAGGAGTTATGTGGTGTTCCATATACCACCAGAAATGGCATGACATGTACTATCCATATAGAATAGTCTTACCTGCAAATGTATCAAAACTCATACCATTATCCATCAAACAAACATGGGTCCATTACTCAAACCATTGTGCTAGCGGAATTCGTTGTCGGACTTTCTTCAAGGGTTGACATCAATGACAACCAACCCAATTAATCAACAATATCCCCCTTTGGAATTGATGGCAACACTCTGATGCAATACTAAAGTCATGTCATTCATGCTCCCCCTGTGACCATCGCTCCCCCCATGACCATCGCTCCTCCTAACTGAACTGTATATGCTCTGCATCTGATAAATCTCTCCCCCTTTGTCATCAATGGAAAAGGTATCTTTCCATCTGGGATTTCTCCCCCTAACTGAATTGTCCTTGGGGATACTCCCCCTGACTGAACTCTTCCTGAAACTGATCTCCCAACTTGAACTATCCTCTCTATGGTTCTTCCTCGTGTAAATATAATACATATAAGATAAGCATTCAAAAAACATTTATTTTGGAGTAGAAATTACTCTGAGTCTCTGGTGAAGATACTCAAAGGCTTCTCATGGAAACAGTTTTGTAAAGATGGTTGTCACTTGTTCTTTTGTGCCCACATACTCAACTCTGATGTTCTTCTTTGTAACTTGTTCCTGTAGAAAGTGATACTTGATTGGAATGTGCTTCATCTTGGAGTGCATCATCGGGTTCTTTGAGATATTGATGGTGTTTGTATTATCACAATAGATTGGAATGGGCTCATCATACTCAACATGTATATCTGTCAAAGTTTGTTTCATCCATAGAACCTGTGTACAACATGTTGTTGTTGCAATATACTCTGCTTCGGCTGTAGATAAGGATATTAATTATTGTTTCTTACTTAACCATGATACTAAACACTCACCCAAGTAGAATATTGCTCCACTGGTGCTTCATCGATCATCAATGCAACCTGCCCAATACGCATCTGTGTAGGCAATAAGTGATGGATCCTTTCCTTTTGGATACCATAATCCAAAATCTTATGTTCTTTTGAGATATCTGAAAATCCTCTTCACTGCTAATACATGTGATTCCTTTGATGTTGCTTGAAATTGTAGACTTCTTCTTCAAGTTCCCCATTCAGAAAAGTTGATTTCACGTCCATCTAATACACTTTAATATTCTTGGAGCATGCATAAGCTAAAAGTAATTGGATTGCTTCCATTCTGGCAACTGGGGAAAATGTATCTTCAAAGTCAATTCCTTCAACCTGTGTGTATCATTTACATATCAATTTGGTTTTGTTCCTTATAACATGTTTGTCTTCATTCAATTTATTTCTGAATACCCACTTTGTGCTAATCACATTCTTATTCTTTGGTCTTGGAACGAATTCCCAATTGTCATTCTTCTCTATTTGATCCAATTCTTCATCCATGGCCTTATTCTAGAATTCATCATTGTTGGCCTCTTCAAAACTGTTTGCTTCAATCGTAGATGAGAGTGCTAGGTGCATTTGTTCTGGTGAACTGATTCTTCTTCTAGTCTCAATTCATGCATCTTTGTTTCCGATAATCTGATCTAAAGGATGATTCTTTTGTACTCGTCTACTAGGTGTCTTCTGAGGCACTTGTTGAACTTGTTCTTCTACTTTTGTCTGATCGTCTTCATATTCCCCTTCTACTTCTTCTTCATCTACTGCTTGATCGTAAAGTTTCTCCATTGATTCATTTTCTTCTTCCTTTAATTCTCGTCCACTTGTTTCATCAATTGTTACATTGATGCTTTCCACAACTTTGTTCAACCTCGGATTGTAACACTTGTATGTTTTTTTTGTACTTGAGTAACAAAGAAGTACTCCTTTGTCCACACGATAGTCAAACTTTCTCATTCTTCCATCTTCTCTTTTGATGTAGCATTTGCTTCCAAATACTCTGACATGCTTCACATTTGTTTGTCTTCCTTTCCATAGCTCATAGGGAGTTTTGTCAGTGTTGTTTCTGAGCATTACTATGTTTTGAATGTGAACTATTGTATGCATTGCATGTGTCCAAAAAATATATGTCAATTTGGAATCCATTAGCATTGTTCGAGCCATTTCATGTACTTTCATGTTCTTTCTTTCAACAACTCCATTCTGTTGAGGTGTCCTAGCAACGGAGAATTGTTTTTTTATTCCATGTCTGTTACGGTAGTCCATAAATTCCTTTGAAGTGAACTCTCATCCATTATCGGATCTCAAACATTTTATTTTTGAATCCATTTCATTTTCAACCATTTCCTTGTAGACCTTGAAGCTTTCAAAAGCTTTTGACTTATTCTTGATAAAGCAAACTACAGTCATTCTTGTATAATCATCAACTAATAACATAAATTGTTTCTCACCTTTTAAACCCTTTGTTGTAGTTGGTCCAACTAGATCAATATGCACAATTTCCAGTGGTCTTTTCATTGAGTATTCCTTTGATTTGAACCTGGTATTTGTTTGTTTTCCTTGTTGACAATGTTTGCATAAAGTGTTGGTTGGTTTCGTGATCTAGGGAATTTCTCTAATGGCTTCCTTTCTACTGACTTTGACAAGGTTTTCAAAGTGTATGTGACCCATTCTTCTATGCCATAGCCAACCTTCATCTTCCTTTCCTAGACAACACTTTTCATTTCCAATTTCACTTAGTACATATATGTTGCTTAAAGTTCTTGCAATTGTTGCAATCAATTTTCCTGAACTTTCTTTTCTTATCTCACACTTTTGTGAATCAAAAGTAATTTTATAACCTTGGTCATACATTTGAATTACGCTTAGAAGATTATTTTTCATATCTTCTACTAGTATAACATTTTTTGCTGTAGTATTCTTGTTTCCAATTTTGATTGTGCATTTTCCAATGATTTTAGTTGAATCATCATTTTCGAATGAGACTAATCCATATCTTTCCTTTCTTAATGTAAGAAACATGTATTTATCTCCTGTCATGTGTTTTGAACAGCCATTGTCAATATACCAACAATGTTTCTTCTGTTGAGCCTGTAGAGCGAGTGTGCATTCTTCATTGCTATATTGATTTTGTTTTTTTATCCATGTCCTCTTCTGAGGTTCTTGTCTGTGACTGTTGTTGTTCTATTGTGGTTCTCTAGGAGGGACTGTCATTATGCAATCTTTGGCCATGTGTCCAAAGTTGTTACACTTGTAGCATTCCACTTCAGTGCTCAATTATTCAAACATGTTGTAACTTCTTCTATGTGTTTCACTAGGCCTTCTTGGATAACCCTTTTGTGTATGACTTTCAAATTTGTTTATGTTCCTGCTGTTAGCTCTACAGTTTCATAGATTTATGTCCAAAATTATTGCATGCATAACATAAACCAAAAAAGATAGTTTGATACCTGGGAGTTGAAGATATTTTGATCTTTTGAAAGGAGTTCCTCTTATGAATCCTTCTTCTTCCTGGCGCGTATCTGTTTCTGCCAGTAGTTGATTTTGAAATATGAATCTCCTCGGTCGAGGAGTGTCCTTGTAATCTTCCTTGTAGGTCTTCCTATCCTCTTTGATTGTTTCTACATAGCTTTTTGGATATGTTTCTTGTTCTGTTGTTTTGGAGCTTGATCCCTTTTCTGTCTGATTGTATCCAAGTCCAAACTTGTCATGATGAGGCTTTTGACTATTTATAATGTCATCCAAAACTTTTGAGTTATTCTGCATATTTTTCTTTTGAAGATCATTTCTTAGTGTGACAATCTCTGCTTCCAAATTTCCAATGATTCTGTCTCTTTCTTCTAGTTGTTCTTTGAGTGTTTCTTCAATTCTTTTATCTTCTTCTATTTGAACCTTCAAATTTTTGATATTTTGTTCTAGTTTCTGAGTGTCTTCTTTCTTATATAATTTTGTTTGTAGCTTCTTTTTTTTCTTCTTTTCTCTTCGTATAACTTCTATGGCACACAACAATTCTTCTCGGTAGTCAACTTCTACCTCTTCGTATTCTTCTTCGATGTCTTCTTTATCATAGTATTCTACCGCCATGAATATAACTCTTTATGTCTCACTGTCACTGACTTCATATTCATCTGTTGAGGAGATGTCTTCTTTGGTGCATAAGCTTTTCTTGAAAGCTGTCTTTGTGGTTATTTTTCCTTTATATGTTTGTTTTCTATTTGAGTAATATTCATCATTCCTCTTATTTTTCTTATGAGGACATTTGTTAGCAAAATGACCAATACCATCACAATTAAAACAAATCAATGGAAACATGCATTTATATATGTCGTTGGTTCCCTTGTTCAATATTCTGACAAAGTTGGTCATTTCTTCATCATCTTTCGAGATGTCATTGTTGCTGCTATGTTCTTTTTCTTTTTGCTTTCCCTTTTGCTTTGGCCTTTTGGATGATTTGAAAGTTGTTTCTTTTATATCTATATTTTTCTGTTCAGTTCTCATTTCATATGCTGTGAAGATTCCATGCAGTTCGTCCATACTTATTGATTCTAGATCTGCTCTTTCTTCCAATGTTGATCTTAGGATCAAATATCATAGGAAGAGATCTTAGTACCTTTTGAACAATTATAGATTCTTTAATTTCTTCTCTGAATCCTATGATTTCATTTACTGTTTCATCGACTCGTAAGAAACAAGCTGGAATATTCTCATATTCCTTCATCTTTAGTTGTTCGAACTGACCTCTGTAAGTTTGAAGCTTTGTTGCTTTGACTTTTGAATCTCTTTCATAAATATTTTAAAGCTTGTCCCAAATCTCTTTAGCGGATTTACAATGTATAACTTTGGTGTATACTGATTCACAAATACCATTCAAAAATACATTTGTGGCTTTGGAATTATTTTGCTCGAGTTTTATTGCTCTTTCATTTGTCGATGGAACTGTTGGTTCTTTGTATCCATCTACAATTGATTGTAAAATTTCAAATCCTTCTGCCTGTATATATGTTTTCATCCTTCTGCTCCAAAATGCATACTTTTGTCCATCAAACTGTAGTATTCCATTTTTGAACATGTTGTTTCTCTCCATTCAGTGGTTAAATTGATTTCTGAATGAACCTGCTTTGATGACAATTGTTGGATTACTGAGAGGGGGGTGAATAAATAATAGAGCAACCTAATCCATAAAATCCAAGTGTTATATCAATGTAGCATTATCATCCAATAGTTGCAGAGTAAATAAACAATGAACAAATGAGCAATCATACACATACACAGTACACCAATGTTTTTACGTGGAAACCCAAAGTGGGAGAAAACCACAGAATGTTTTTTCTTATATGTCTTTAAAAATTGCATTCATTGGAAACACCAACTTCCTTTTTTTTCCAGCTGCAACTCGAAGGAGGCTCCAAACCCCTAGTTTATCAGGATACAACCTGAGGGAATCTCCAACTCCCCAATTCTCTGGTTACAACCAGAAGGAGGCTACAAGCCCTTATGTTCTCTTGCTACAACCACCTGTCCTTGCCTCGTCCAACCGCCCTGACGTAGAAGTAGAATGATGGAGCCATTGTCACACTATCACTGTGAGATATACCACTGTAACAACCTGTACCACTGACCTGCAGCCAACCAACCTGTAACAACTTGTACCAAACAACCTCTAATCAAAATGTACTATAAACAACTACATCAACCATGCACCAACATGTACCTCAACTTGTACCATCAACGAGTGCATAAACCATGCACCAAATATGTACCAATCATGCATCAAATACACATAAACTATGACTCATCAATATGTACCAACATCATCAACTGTACACCTCATGTATGTGTCAACTCATAAACTACTTGTCTCAACCATGTACCCAACATGTACCTCAACCAAAAGCCTTCATCAATTTCATTATCCAAATCTGATTTGTAACTCTGTAATAGACTTAGTGTATATGATCACATACATGCAAACCTTATTTGACTTTAACAACAAGAGACTAACATTTTCATCAAACTTTACTTTAGTCTCACATGATTCATTTTGGATTAGTCAACAACCCTAACTTGCAATAATCATAACTATGTAACTGTAACGAATAAATATATGAAAATAATACACAATGTTCTTCAATGTCTTTTATGCAATTCCTCCAAGTTTCACTACTTAGATCCTCTTAGAAAATGAGTTATAGTAAAAATGGCATACCTTATTGAATTTTGGCGTATTTTAGAGAGCGAACGTGTAGAGCATGCCCCGCACAAAATATTTGTTGTATGGATATAAAAATTGTACACAGGATACTGCAGACTGTACTCTAACCAATACATTTGTTCTTACTGGATTTGGATCTGTTATGAAGAAGTTATGACGTTTTTTACCCAAAACACCTGTTTTAGACTAGTTTCAGGACTAGCCACAAACCCTATTTTGCACAGAGTGTAACTCCAAAAATAAAACGACCCACAAGCTAAAATTTGTTTCACAACTACTTGGATATGTTTCCTCAATAGCCTCCCAATTTCATGTTCTGAATCATTCTATAAAAAAAGTTATTGCGAAAATGGTGAAATAACTTGTAAATAATATGCCTTAGAAAGCATCATCAAAAGAATTTATCCTCCCTTGAATTTCAGTCTTCTTTACTTCACCTTCCCTCTGAAATTTGGCTTAGATATATTTTGGTTATTTCAGTCACTTGTAGATATTCAATATGCTCAAGTGTGATTCAAAATGAGAGACCCTTGCCTCTTATTTATACTTTCATGTAGCTTTCTCAAGGGGTTACCTTCTAACCATCTTAACCCACTTTTCCTATTTTAGGGCTAACCCAATTCTAACCACTTGTCCAATTAGTAATTTCTCCATTAACTTTATTATTTAAATAATTTATTTTGTATTCACTTTGACTTATAGTACTCTCATCACTTCACTTTATTATTTAAATTACCTTATAACCATCTTAACCCATTTTCTTTATTTTAGGGCTAACCCACTTATAACCACTTGTCCACTTAGTAATATCTTCATTAAATTTATTATTTAAATAATTTATTTTGTATCCACTTTGACTTATAGTACACTCATCACTTCACTTTATTATTTAAACAATTTCTTCTTTGCAACCACTTTGACTACTTTGACCTTTTGGGGCTTCTAGATGACTCATGAGGGTTCTCCAACTTCACATGGCCTTAACTCTTTAACCGTGAGGAGTTATGTGACGTTTCACATACCACCGGAAATGGCATGACATCTACTATCCATCTAGAATAGTCTTACCTGCAAATATATCAAAACTCATACAATTATCTATCAAACAAACTTGGTTCCATTACCCAAACCATTGTGCTACAAGAATTCGCTATCGAACTTTCTTCAATGGTTGACATCAATGACAACCAACCCGATTAATGAACAAATATATGTACTATAAATTAATATCATCAGATGAATACAAAGTGCATCATAATAGCTTACGGCTTTTTCCGTCAATTCTTGTGTTGTCTTGCTTGTGCTCAATTTTGAACACCCTTGTCCCACAAACAAGGGGGTCTCATACACCAATTTGGTGTCTGGCTTGGTCATGACCTTAAAATTAGATTATTATTATTATAAAGTCTAAGTTAATAAATTTTACTAATCAAATAAAAGTATTGACATATAAAATAAAATAAACTGTAAAAGTGTGATACTTTTAAAATACTATAAAGCAATTTTTTTTACCTAACGTTTTTTTTGGGAAATTTATTATCCACTTCCCCTCACTCTAAGGATGGTATTAAGGTAAGCTAGATTTTGTAAAAGATCGAAGCTTTGTCAAGTCACTTATTGGAATAGAACCTGAGTAGGGAGGATAACACTTCATCACACAACCACTCGAACTAGACCCAATTGACCATATAGCAAACTTGTATACTAGATATTCAAATTAATAGTTTAGCTAAAGTATTTACACTTATAATTATAAACATGTCATGAATGTAATTTAAAATTGTAAATAATACAAATATTAATATCATAATTTAATATCTTTTATCGCTAATATTAATATTAACTAACTTGTAATTGTTATTTATACATTATTAATATTAATATTAATATTAACTAACTTGTAATTGTTATTTATACATTATTTTGCAAATTACTATTGTAATGACATATTCACATATTTATAATGTGTTGTTGACTTTTTCTAAAATTTTGTTCACTATTTTTAACTTACAATTGTTATATAGAAAGAAATATGTATATCATAGAAACAATTCCAAAATGTATCCTTATAAATTATAATAACATATCCATAAGGTAAAAGATCATTTTACATTAATATTTCTTTCTCGCAAGTAATCTAAACATAATTTAAAAAATGATAAATAAATTTTTATAGATATAAGACTTAATCAATACTTCTCCAAATTTATACTATGGTATTTTTATATATCAATTATATTTCTTTTAAAAAATAATCTCAATTCTTTAAAGAAATTCCATAAAATTAACACCTAACTTTTATGTAAGAAAATCAGAGTGCCATGATGAAAGTAGATGGGGCACTGGGACAAACAATTATGCAAAATTCATGTCATTAAGGCTCCTCTTTAAATGTGCTATGGATAATAGGATATCACTTTTGTAGGTATTTCGAGATTTGATATTGCTAAATAATTGGATGAATGAGAGTGGCTAGTTGCACACCATTTATTTAAGACCATCGGTTGACAAATTAAAAGAAGTTGTAAATCCATTTGAATTTGTTTGAGTCACTCATGTCTGTAAAGAATATGAGAAATAGGTATTGATTATATATATATATAAGAAATAGGTATGGCGTTATGTCTTTCTATAAATCTGAGAAACTAGTTATAATTGAGTTCCTTTCCATGTATATGTATTGATAAGAAATAGAAGTGAAACCAAATTGGAGAGTAAGAACATCTTTTAAGATTGTCTTCGGTGATTTAATAGGGAATGTGTGAATAACATTCTTTTGATACAAGTTAAGTGTTACTCTTAAATAAGATTTAAAAAAAAAATTGCAAAAGTGTGCTACGTAAGTGATTTAAAAATAAATGTGTGAGGTTTATTATAATATATTAATATATTTTATCTTAGTATATGTATTTTGAAAATATATTTGTTTAAGTAATATATTTTAGTAAATATCGAAGATATGTATATAGGGATAGCTTTTGTCCAAAACTTATTAATTGGACGACAAGTTTTGGGAAACAACCATCCTTGTTCACCTGTGATTCCAAATCAATTGTTAACTTTAATATGTCGTTTCAAACCACTTGTTAACTTGATAGTCATTGGTAAATCGCATATCTTTGCAAGATTTTACCACCACAAAACTAGTCATCCAAACTACCAATACCACTCCAATTGTCATGCAATTCTTTTACATCCCATTCTTTGAGGCAATGACGACACTCCACGGCCATAAAAGCCCAAAAAATGTCCTTCACACAAAAATAGTCGTCCAAACTACCAATACCACTCAAGTTGTCATGCATTAGACTAAACCAAATGAGAGTTCTCCACGTATAAAAGCGACCATGCCCTCTGCATACTCTTCTATGTCAGACACTTCATTGCAATCGGTGCATATTCATGATTTCTTGAGCTTCCTTGAAACCTTGTTCTATCTTAAAATTTCTTGCATTTACTGTCAATTAAACTCTTTGTCATCATCCAGTGAGCCCTGAAACTCTAGCGGATTCATAAGCTATATAGGAAGGAGCCCCATTTCACCATAAAAGAATGCATCCAGACGACAGAGGTGAGGGTCATCATGGTGGTGTGAGTTGCAGTGGTCTTGGCAGAAATTTTGGGGACTTTTAGAGTTTTCCAAACCCTTTTGTTAGATTTGTCTTATTTAGTAGAGGCGACATCACTGGAGGAGGAGAATGGTGAATCTTGGTGGAGGAATTATTCGGCCATGATTCATTTGATGATCCTTTTTTATGGCATCCATTCAGGGGTTTGTTAGGCCCTTCAAGAAAGAGTATGTTTGGTTCTGACAACCTTTTTGGGTTGATGAGCGAGAATATGGGCATGGGCATGTTGGATAGTGAGCCATTCCATCGACCTTCCAATGAGTTTGGTATTGTACACATTAACATCAATGTAACATAGGTATCTTGGTAGTATAGGCTTTGGAAACCTGTTACATCAAGGTAGGAGTCTCGATAGTCTGGACTCTGGAAACTTGTTACATCAAGGTTAAGGTTGCAGAAACTTGTTACATCAAGGTTAAGGTTGCAGGCCAGAAATTTATGACAAAATTGAATCCTTCCCTTCAAGTAAAATAAAAGTAGAAAGCTAAGTTACTTGCCTATATTTTTAAGCCCGTAAATCATGGATATTCATTGACGTG
>ML785196.1:160645-172106 GCA_009831015.1 Picea engelmannii | reverse complement strand
GATAAGTCACCAGTGACCGAGCGCACCATTCCTTTTTTTTCTCAACCAAATCTTTCGTCCAAGGTCTATTTCAAGGAGGCGGGTGGAAGAAACATAAAAAGGTGAGGTTTCTATAATGTTTTGGGAGTGAATTTGATGTATGATTGTGGAGTCAGATTAACAGTCGGTCGAATTATCAAAATTAGACTCAAATATGTTGTTGCTTAGTGGGAACATAACTCTTGACCATACATGGCACAGTGGTATCAATATTGTCCACTTGTTAACTTGCATGGTGTGTTATTTCATGAATAATGTAGATATTGCCACCATTGAAGCACCTCCCCTCTTGTTTTTTTTAAATCTAATTTCTAATTCTTAAAAATATATTTCAAAGCTGCTACCCAATAGGCATAGGCATGTATCTCCTCCAACGTTTTTCAGTCCTTTTATTTGTCTTATGATTGTTCTATGTTTATTGACCCTATCAATATATGACCCTAACCTTATAAACATATATTTGCATAGAATGGATTTTTTTTAGTGGAAATCCTTGAACAAAACACCGTCTATACATTACTCGGTCCATTTATCAATGAATTTTATTGTCCAAAAATAGCTTGGAACTCTATGCCAGTCTTATGTTTAGATTTGAGATAAGAGGCGAAGTGAATGCATGTTGGAGTCGAGTTCTCGTCTATCCCTCCCACATACACTTTCTTTGTGAATTACATATGTATTGTCTAGGATGGATAACTTATGGTCCATGTAGAGCTAAAGGGATTTTGTAACATACCTAGGTTTAATCCCCACAAATTATAATGTGCTTGCGTAAATGCGATTTAGGCTAGTGAGCCAATATGTTTTGGCCAAAGAGCTCGTGTAGATTAATATGGTTGGGGGGCGGGCTATGTAATTGTAAATTAAAATTATTAATAAAAATAATAATCATTGGTTGTGGTACGAGCATGACAGTAACAACGAGGGGCTATGATAACAGTTGTTCTCATTCTCGCAGAAGTGCAAGTTGAACACAGGAGCCGTGCAAGGCATGCGCAGGCCGAGTAAAGTCTTAGAGGTTGTGAACCTGAGAAATTGTTGAAGGAAAACTGCTGCAGGGAGTGCACGGAGTCGAAGGACTTCAATTCTTTGAAGTAATTGAAGGATTCGCCGCAAGGAGTGCGTGCGGGAGTCTTCTTAAGACTCGAGTCGTGGAGGAAGCTCAAAGGAATTTGTGCCTTAAAACGTTGGAAGAAGGCGCAACAACGTTGGCTTGCTGGTGGACCAATTTCGTGAAGGCATACTTGCCCATTTCGCAGAAAACATTAAGGAGGCATTTGACGGTCAGAATCCTCCATGGAGGATTCGTGAAGTCCCGGAAGCCATCAGATCTCGCAGAGGAGCAGGGGAGTTACGACAGCATTCGTCTAGTGCAAGATCGGGAAAATCGAACTGTAGGATACGAACCAACAAGGGTCATTGGATCACTCATGAAATCGCATCTCAGGGTTTCGGGAGGTGAAGCATTGAAACCTTTGTAGTGAGACTCGCGAAATCGCCAAAGGCGAAGTCCCGAAATAGCGGGAAAATCTAAGCCGCACGATTGGGAGGACACGTGTTGCGAAATCACTCGTATCGGGGTTTCGGGCATTGGAGGTCTGAAAGAGAAGTTTTTCAACCTCGCGAGTGGCAAAGCTGCGAAGTGAATCAGGACCGTCCGTTAGGAGGAGGACAGGTGCCAGAGATCTAGGGATCTTGCAAATTCGGGGTTTCGTAAGGTGAAAGCCCAAAGTTTGGGTACCCCAAGTTGTGAGAAGCAAAGTCACAAAGTGCCAAGGTCGCACATAAGAGACACGTGACAGAACCACATGGTGGGCCTGGGAAATAATCAACCGAACACACGTCACGCATTTTGAGGAGTCAACACCCTGTTGGTCTCTCGCGTCTCGGGGACTCGGGAGATAAAGGGACGAACATTCGAGTGTTCGACTCGCGAAGTCGCGAGTAGCGAGAATGAGAGGAGAAAGGTCAAATCTCGCCTCTCAGGGGTTCGGAAAAGAAGGTGCCAAAGGTTGAACCTTTGAACTCTTGAAGGTGCGAGAGGCGAAAGGCACTAGTGCTTAGCCTAGTCGGTGGTCGCGCAAGGAGGGCGCTGACAAAGGGAGAGTTGTACCCATTTCGTGATCTCGGGTATTGCGAGATCGCAGAGGAAGAGTCAGAAGTCACGACTCGCGAACTCGCGAAATCGCGAGCCGCGGAAAAGGACCTGTGGATCGATTTGAAAGGGGATTCCAGCAGAGAATCCGAAAGAGTCGATTGGGCTCGAAGGGCATATAGAACGATCCTGTAAGCAGATCCTCGACCCGAGGGTCGAGTGCATCTGCACCATCTGGTATCAGAGCCTGATTCTTGTTTGTATATTTCAGGCAGGAAAAGTGAGAAGGAATTTCAGCCATACCATCGAGGAGAAGAGACATGCAAACACCCAATCCGCCAGAGGATAGGGAAATACCAGAAGGAAGGGGCAGGCAGGTGCAGAATCCAGAAGTGGAAAGAGATCTGCATGGAATTCGCGCCAGACTCGTGGATGTGGAAATAAAACAAAGGCGCACAGCTGATATTGGAGATGTCAGTGAGTGTGAAAGCGAAGATGACGTTGGACATGAAGAATAAGAAATTGCAGCAGAAGATGCAACACATGAACGCTCGATTAGAGTTGTTGCAAGAATGAGTGCAAGAGCCAAAATGGACATTCCAGTTTATGAGGGAAACTTGGATGCTGAAGAACTTCTAGACTGGATTAGAGCTCTGGACACCTATTTTGACTATGAAGATGTCGAAGAAGATAATTAGGTCAAACATGTTGTCACGAGACTTAAAGGACATGTAGCATTGTGGTGGGATGAACTGCAAGCCGGCAGGCGCTGCCAAGGTAAGCATAAAATCAAGAGTTGGGATAGGATGATTGCAAAGATGAAGGCGAAATTCATTCCCAGGGATTCTCAAATTTCTTTGTTTCGAAGGATGCAAAACTTGAGACAGAAGTTGATGTCAGTGAAGGAGTACACTGAAGAGTTCTACAGGATGAACATTAGAGTAGTTCATCATGAAAGTAATGATGAAAAGGTTGCCAGGTATATGAATGGCCTAAGGTACGAAATTTAGGATGAGATGAGCATGATGACCATCCGAACGGTGGAATATGCTTATCAAATGGCTCTAAAGGCGGAAGAGAAGCTGAGCCGAAAACAAGGTCAAAGAGGCCGAGGCAGAAGTCAAGCCAGGGGAAAATCAGTCGTCTAAGATAGAAATTAGAATCCTAAGGAAGAATGGAAGAAACCTCAGATTGAGAGAAGTGGAATCTCATAGAGAGGGCAATATGCTAGACAGAGAAGATAGTATGTTGATTAGAAAGGAGAGTATGTTGATAACAACATTTCTCCTCGTACTAGAGGTAGAGGAAGAGGAAGAGGTGGAGTGATAACATGCTTCACATGTGGAAAGGTCGGGCACAAGTCTTATGAATGTCCAGAAAAGAAGAAAGAGGAAGGAGAGACTCACATCGCCGAAGCACAAAGGTGAAATGTTGAGGCAGAGGATGTTGAAGGCAGAAGATCCCTGATGATGTGAAAAGTTCTTTTGACACCAGAGAAGGAGGTGGAGAGTTCGGTCCAAAGGAGCAGACTTTTTCGGACTGCTTGCAAGACCAAGGATAGGGTATGCAAGGTCATTGTGGACAGTGGTAGCACAGACAATCTCGTTTCAACGGAGATGGTAGAAAAACTGGAGCTGGAGACGATTGATCATCCAAGCCCATACAGGGTTTCGTGGTTGCAAAAAGGACATCAGGTAAATGTCACTAAACAATGTTTAGTTGAGTTTAAAATAGGAGGGTATAAAGATGAAATACTCTGTGATGTTATTCCTATGGATGTTTGTCATTTATTGCTGGATAGACCATGGCAATATGACAGGAATGTGATTCATGACGGGAGAATGAACACATACACCCTAGAGAAGAATGGGAGAACTCACATGTTGTTGTCGATTAAGGACAAAGAGGTTAAACCGGAGGTAAGCAACACTGTACTTCTCATGAGTGTGAAGGAACTTCTTACAGAGGTTAAGAAGAAGGAGGAACCGCAATTCATTGTGGTCAGGAAGCCAAAGATTGTTTTAACCAACACAAGGGTAGATGATTTACCAGAAGAGGTTTAGGAATTGCTAGAAGAGTTCGCTGACATAGTAGTGGATGAACTACCTCGTTCGTTGCCACCGATTAGAAGTATAAGTCATCAAATTGATCTCATACCTGGAGCTAGTTTTCCAAACAAAGCAGCGTACAGACTGACACCGCAAGAGAATGAAGAGGTCAAAAGACAAGTCCAGGATTTGTTGGACAAAGGTTTGGTCAGAGAAAGCTTGAGTCTGTGTGTTGTTCCGACAGTACTCAGTCCGAAGAAAGACGGAGGTTGGAGGATGTGTACTGACTCGAGGGAAATCAACAAAATAACCATCAGGTATATATTTCCATTGCCAAGGATGGATGATCTGATGGATTGCTTGAGTGGAGCCAAAAAAATTTCAAAGATTGATTTGAAAAGTGGATATCACCAGATTCGCATGAGGGAAGGTGATGAATGGAAGACAACATTCAAAACCAATGAAGGGTTGTACGAATGGCTTGTCATGCCATTTGGTTTAACAAACGCACTGAGTACTTTCATGAGGTTGGTGAACAAAGTCCTGAAGGATTTCATCAGAAAATTTGTCATTGTGTATCTTGATGACATACTGATTTTCAGTAAAAAAAGAGGCAGAGCATCTGAAACATTTGGCTACAGTGATGAAAAGGCTACAGCAGGAGAAGTTGTTGATAAACATGATGAAATCCTCATTCATGAAGACAGAGCTTATTTATTTGGGGTTTGTTATTTCTTCAGATAAGTTGAGGATGGATCCAGATAAGGTGGAGGTGATTAAGAATTGGCCATCACCAAAGAGTATATTTGAGGTGAGAAGTTTTCATGGATTGGCTAGTTTCTACTGGAAGTTCATCACAAATTTCAATGGAATTAGTGCACCGATGATGGACACGGTGAAGAAGAGACACAAATCTTTTCACTGGATGGAAGAGGCTGAGAAAAATTTTAATTTGTTGAAAAGGAAAATTACGGAACAACCAATTTTGGTGTTACCTGATTTCAACAAGACGTTTCAAGTAAAATGTGATGCAAGTGGATTTGCAATAGGGGCAGTCTTGAGTCAAGAAGACAGGCCGATAGCATACTTCAGCGAGAATCTTAATGAAGCGAAAGTGAAATACTCCATGTATGAAAAGGAGTTCTATGCTATTATTCAGGCATTGAAGAAATGGAGACATTACTTAATTCCTAAGGAGTTTTTCTTGTATAGTGATAATCATGCATTGCAATTTGTGACTCAACAGGAGAAGTTGAATCAAAGACATGTTAAATGGGTTGAATATATGCAAAATTTCACTTTTGTGATTAAACATATTTCTGAACTGCTAACAAAGTTGTTGATGCTTTGAGCGGGAAATGTTTGCTATTGCAAGAGTTCAAAGTCAAAACATTGGGTTTTGATGATCTCAGGGACATGTACAGAGATGATCCAGATTTTAAAGAGGCGTATGAAGCAACTGAGAATCCAATTCTCAGGGATAGAAGCCAATGGGCAGAATACATGATCCAGGAAGGATTACTGTTTAAAGGTAATTAGCTTTGTATTCCAAAATGCTCCATGAGGGAGAATTTGTTGAAGGAGAAACATAGTGGGGGATTGGCCAGACATTTCGGTCATGACAAGACATTCGCAAAGTTGAATGAGTCATATTTTTTGCCAGGAATGCGAGAAGACGTCAGAAGATTCGTGGAAAAATGTAGAATTTGTCAGCATTCAAAAGGAAAGAGGCAAAATGCAGGTTTTTATCAACCATTACCCATACCTAACAGGTCATGGGATGCAGTCAACACAGACTTCATATTGGGGTTGCCAAGAACACAAAGAGGGTTTGACTCAATCTTTGTGGTAGTGGATAGATTTTCCAAAATGGCACATTTCATTCCATGTCAGAAAACCAGTGACGCAACTCACATTACGAATCTGTTTTTCAAAGAAGTCATTCGACTTCACGGCTTACCAAAGAGCATAGTTTCAGATCGAGACACTAAGTTCGTAGGACACTTCTGGAGAAACTTATGGAAGAAGTTGGGAACAAACTTGTCGTTTATTTCAGCTTATCATCCTCAGACATATGGACAGACAGAAGTCGTGAACAGGAGTTTGGGAGACTTGCTGAGGAGCTTGGTGACAGAACACCACAGCCAGTGGGACAACATATTACCACAGGCGGAGTTTACTTATAACGACTCGCTTAATAGGAGCATAGGACAGAGTCCATTTCAAATTATTTATGGCATGCAACCAAGAGGAATTTCTGAGCTAAGGGATTTAGAATAGATTGTGACTAGGAGCGCTAGTGCAGAAGATTTCGCAAAGGCGACGAAGGAACTTCACAGCCAAGTGAAGGAACGATTGCAGAGTTCGAGCCAAGAATATAAGCAGAGAGTAGATCAACATAGGAGACAACTTTAGTTCGAAGTTGGTGATTTGATCCTTGCACATCTAAGAAGGGAAAGGTTCCCGAGTGGAACATATAATAAACTGAAGAGGAAGAAAATCGGACCATGTAAGGTCTTGAAGAAATTTGGGGCGAATGCATATGAGATTGAATTACCCGATGGGATCGGAATTTCTCCGATATTCAATGTCTTGGATTTGTACCCTTATAAAGTTGAGGAAGCAGAAGCAGGTAGTGAACAACCAGAGATTCAGTGGACAAAACAAATGCCAATTGCAGAGAAGCCACAGATGGAGCACATACTGGACAAAAGAGTTGGTAAGAGGACCAGGCGAAAGGAATATTTTGAATACTTGGTAAAATGGAAGAGCCATCCAGTTGAAGATGTCAGCTGGGAGAATGAAGCAGAAATCTAGAAGCATGGACAGACCGTGCACGAGCTCATGGACAGGAGCCCATGAAAACTTTCAAGCGAGGGAGTATGATGCAGGAGCATCGTAAGGGTGTGCAAGCATAGCCAACAGCGAGACAGCGCGGAGATAAGAGACAGCTATAAAAGCACCGAGCACATTTTTTGAAAAATGTTTTGAAATATTAATGAAGTCATTAAGTGGAGGCATGCATGTATTATTGTAAAAGGACCTTGAGCGATCCGCTCTCGTCCATAGTAGATAGGAGCCTTTATGTGTAATGAATGTAGGTAGATAGAATTTAATGCTTAGATTAGACAGTTTTAGAGCGCAAGAGGGAAACGGGATATAGACACCCTCATTGTATAGTTGTATTATGATGATTATGTCAATAGAGCATAGAGCATAGAGAAGAGAGCAGAGAGTTGTAGTTGAAAACACCCATGTACTGAGATTTGAATTAATAGAAAGAGCTTCAATTCAAATTCATGGTGTTGTATTTGTTCTCTATGTATGCATGTTGAGTGTTATGCTCATGGATGTTCACTTTATGTTATACATTCGCTTTATATGTTGTGTATATGATTTCATGCTTTGTGTTTGAAGTCTGAGAGAGAATAAGGAATGAGTTTCAATTGTTTCTCTGTCTGAGTGAGTAAAATTCCTGCAAGGAGTGCAGTGAAGTTTGTCCACAATGAGTGCGTTGACAGAAGTCAGAGTTTATCTCTGAAAGCTCAGGAGGGATAATAATTGTTCTCATTCTCGTAGAAGTGCAAGTTGAACACAGGAGTCGTGCAAGGCATGCACATGCCGAGTAAAGTCTTAGAGGTTGTGAACCTGAGAAATTGTTGAAGGACTACTACTACAGGGAGTGCGCAGAGTCGAAGGACTTCAATTCTTTGAAGTAATTGAAGGATTCGCCGCAAGGAGTGTGTGTGGGAGTCTTCTTGAAGACTCAAGTCATGGAGGAAGCTCAAAGGAATTTGTTCCTTAAAACGTTGGAAGAAGGCGCAACAACGTTGGCTTGTTGGTGGACCGATTTCATGAAGGCATACTTGCCCATTTCACAGAAAACATTAAGGAGGCATTTGACGGTCAGAATCCTCCGTGGAGGATTTGCGAAGTCCCAAAAGCCGTCAGATCTCGCAGAGGAGCAGGGGAGTTACGGCAGCATTCGTCCAATGCAAGATCGGGAAAATCGGACCTTAGGATCCGAACCAACGAGGGTCGTTGGATCACTCGCGAAATTGCATCTCGGGGTTTCAGGAGGTGAAGGGTTGAAACCTTTGTAGCGAGTCTCGCGAAATCACGAAAGGCGAAGTCCCGAAATAGCGGGAAAATCTAAGCCATCTGATTGGG
Organism: Picea engelmannii; assembly: GCA_009831015.1. Classification (NCBI taxonomy): domain Eukaryota; kingdom Viridiplantae; phylum Streptophyta; class Pinopsida; order Pinales; family Pinaceae; genus Picea; species Picea engelmannii. The sequence continues at coordinate 163,754 of ML785196.1, read as the reverse complement.
AGGACACGTGTCGCGAAATCACCCGTATCGGGGTTTCGAGCATCGGAGGTCCGAAAGAGAATTTTTTCAACTTTGTGAGTGGCGAAGTTGCGAAGTGAATCAGGACCGTCCGTTAGGAGGAGGACAGGTGGCAGAGATCTAGGGATCTCGCGAATTCGGGGTTTCGTAAGGTGAAAGCCCAAAGTTTGGATACCCCAAGTTGCGAGATGCGAAGTCATGAAGTGTCGAGGTTGCACATAAGAGACACGTGACAGAACCACATGGTGGGCCCAAGAAATAATCAGTCAGACACATGTCACGCATTTTGAGGAGTTAAAACCATGTTCTCCTCTCATGTCTTAGGGACTCGGGAGATAAAGGGACGAAGGTTCGAGTGTTCGACTCGTGAAGTCGTGAGTAGTGAGAACGAGAGGAGAAAGTTCAAATCTCGCCTCTCGGGGGTTCGGAAAAGAAGGTGCCAAAGGTTGAACCTTTGAACTCGTGAAGGTGCGAGAGGCGAAAGGCACCAATGCTTAGCCTAGTCGGTGGTTGCGCAAGGAGGGCGCTGATAAAGGGAGAGTTGTACCCATTTTGCTATCTCGGGTATCGCGAGATCACAGAGGAAGAGTCGGAAGTCATGACTCGCGAAATCGCGAGCCGCGGAAAAGGACCTGTGGATCGATTTGAAAGGGGATTCCAGCAGAGAATCTGAAAGATCCAATCCGGCTCGAAGGGCATATAGAACGATCCTGTAAGCGGATCCTCGACCCGAGGGCCGAGTGCGTCTACACCAGTGGGTAAAGTCAACTCACCAATTTATGATAGCATGGAATGAGTACAACCACTTTTTGGGAAATGTCGGAGTCAAACTTGCATGAGAAGAAAAGGAAATTTGAATGGGTTTTGAGTGAGTTTTTGCATATTGATTTTAGGTAGTAAGAGGAGATCTAGGTGTTGGGAAATAGACCCAACCATGTTGTGTTTGAGAATATCCATGAGAGGGCTCATTTTTGTGCCAAGAGCAAGGTTTCATGTATGTATTTGATATTTCATGTTGAGGAAATGGCTCAAGAGCCTTGAGAAGGTTGTTGTGAGCATTCCTGGAGCAGTTGAGAGTTCTTGGAGTCCTTGATTGTGAGATTCCTAGCCAACCAAGTGCATTGGAGCCCTAGAGGGAAGTGGGAAGGCTCGAGGGCCTACGTGGAAAAGAAGGGGGATCCCATTCCTTGGGTTTTGCAGGTTGAGGGAAAGAGAGGTGGTGGGTTGGAATTGTTGTTGGAGTAGAACCTAGGTTTTGGGTTATAGAATGTGGAGAGTGGACAACTAAGAGGGCCAAACCTCCTTGTGGACTCATAGCCTTAGCTTGGGGGTGTTTTTTTGTTGATATAAAATGAAAAACAAGCCTATGGTTGGGAGGAATGTCCCATGTACGTAGCTTGTTGGTTCAAAAAATTAAAGATATTTTTTTCGTTGTATTTATCAATGCTTATTTTGTTGTGTAAATGTTGATTTGAATGATGTTATGTTTGTTAGGTATGCATGCATTCATGGTTTTTATTATGTTGTAGATGCATGTGAAATTTTAGGGGCCTCTTTCCCTTGCTTGATTTTTTTATTTGCATAGAGCATATTAATCCGATTTTTAGCAAGCGAGGTATTTTATAGATTTTATATTTGTCTTTTCACTACCTTTTGTCTCTTTCACGTTGGGGCTACACAAAGGTATAAACAATGGCTATTTAAAAAATGAGCATAAGAGATACAAGTTATTTACCCTGGTAAATCTTGGTGAATGAATGGAAAAGGAAATTATGTAAGTTTAGGTTGTGTAGCTACTCTTTGAAAAATGAATATCCAATATGCATGTCCTTTACCTTGGTACAACCTGGTAATTGAATGGGAAAAAGGAAAATATGCGGGTTTATTCTTTTTGGGGATTGTACCCTGATGAAACCTCGCAATTGAATGGGTCAAAGAGATTATGTAGGTTTATATAGATTATGTGTACCACTGCTTTTATAAGTGTTTGTTGCAAGACTTTTTCCAACAGAAAAATTGCTCAATTATATTAATATATAATTTGTTCTCATGTCAAGATTTACATTCCCAAAAAAGTATCCACTGTCAAATATGTCTTTTGCCTACAGTGGTCTTTCAACCAACAAAAAGGTGAAAGATCAACGATAGAACTAATGCTATAGGCAATGCTATATACCATAAGTAGCAAAAAGAGTAAAGTCCATAGTGCTAGTTGTCACTTATACTGTAACAAAAAGCAGTAGCATAAGATATCATCCTTCTCTCGGCTTGGATTGTCCACAAAAGGGTTGTTGTTCCAGGTCCTAATATAGCTTTAGAATGTGTGGAGGGCCCTCATGTCCTTCAACCTAGTGGTTATAGGTGATTATGTCATCTTTTTTATGAAGTGCAGCCTTTGATAGGAAATTTACTTCATTGTTGTACTCACGATAAATATGATTGAAACTAAGCTTCCTGAAAGTGGATTGTAGCAGTCTAATTCTATCCTTCCAGACCATAAGTGAGATGGCATGTGGCTTACCCCTATTGTTCAACCATTCTATAACAATTATGGAATCCCCAAGAATTTGAAGGACTTCGATGTTTAATCTAGATGCCAAGTGAAGTGTGGCCTAGGCTCCCAATAATTATGCCCTGATGTTGGTACCCAGGCCACAGTTGAAGGTCCATTTGTATTGTGAATTCTTCGAGACTTTGATCAAGCCCCCTGCTCCACTATGTATGTCATTGGACTGCGTTGCTCCATCAAACCCCCCAGTAGATATACCCTCTATAATAAGTGTCTTGTTTTTTGTCTTATTTATCTCTTTACTTGGGTGTATGTCTGTCAAGTTTTTTAGCATACCAAGTGTTTTGTAGGCAACAATACTTGTGGATGGAGTCCCATTTTCAAAGATTTTTTTGTTCCTTTCCAGCCATACAAACCAACAAACCAGGGAAGGGAGATTTTTTAAGTTGCGTTCCCTTTTTGACCAATAATCATAGCAAGCAGTTATTGTAGTCCCTTCCCAAGCAATGTTTATATTTTATATGAAGAGTTTTCACTTTCTATTATATTTTCAACTAGTTCATACAAGTTCATACAGAGGCT
>ML785196.1:134733-146865 GCA_009831015.1 Picea engelmannii | reverse complement strand
TTTATTCTAAGTTGAGTTTTTACCTTCGTACAACCAAGATTTTTACATTTTTCTTTGGGTTTTTGTTGGGATGAAAGGTCTTTATAAAATTTGATCTCAAAATCTTTATGAACATGTAATGAAGATTAATCATGTGTATATTTTATTATTATTAATTAATTTTGTAAATTAATAGGTATATTATCAATACAATAAAACAATTTATTTTAAATAATGAGTAGTATCGATGTTGAAACTCCTTATCACAAAATCAGAAAGGAAGAATCGAACACCCCTTATAAATCGGTCACCACTATGTTGGACCCAACATCAAAGGCCATAGTTTTGGATTTATGGAAATAAATTGAATCCTTGAGAATAACAATGGATGAATTGTAGCTAAACAACTACACCTAGAACCTAAAAACCATTCAAGACCCAAGGATTAGGCTGAGAAAGACAATGTTTAGACAATCTATTGTGTAGAACACAAGCCCACAAAAAATAAAAGGCCATACAAACCTTGGAAATACGCCTCCAAAGAATCAAGCTAGAATGTTACTGTTGTTTTACAAAAATGCATAAAATCATTGAAAGTTAGGGCCAAAGATGTGAAGATGAATTTCAACAAACAACTAAAAAAACAAAACTTGGGCAAAGATAATAGGTACTCAGCTGGGGGAGGTCAAGGCAAAGAAATATATATGCTTATCATTTTTCAGAGCACTATTCTTTTATGTTTGTTGCATTCTATTATATTATGCGATTGAAATTAACCTTATTTAAGTTTATCAAGTACATATTCTTACAAACCCTTTGCAATTGATTTTTGAATTTCTCCTTCAAATTTTTAATTTCCATCTCCCTCTTAATATAGATAGAGTTGGTGACTCTTCTTGCTTGCATAAATATTTTATGTTCATGAGTTTTTTTAGCCTCTATAAGACCCAAACACTTCTCCTCTATCATTGTAACTCTTTGACATAGTGTTGCATAAAGTGTTTCCATATGGTCTTTATCCTTGTCTTCTTGCAACATCTGTTGCAAAAGTGAATGTGCCATCTTCTCTTGGGTAGCACCCTTTGTTGTTTCTCTACCTCAAGAAGAGTCAACCTATTTATCTCTACCTGCTACACAAGATTCAAATTTTGATTCCAATGCCTCATGATTTTTCTTTGAAAGGAGCTTGTTCCAAGCTTTGACTTTTAAGGGCCTACTAGACGTTAGTAAGGCTATTTCATTTCCCTTAGTATCTATGTCATTCATCTCCACCACCCATCTCTATAAGTTCTATTTTTCCTCATGACTGTAGAACACCATTTGTACCAAGCCAGACCAATATCGAAGAAGAAAAATGCTTAGCTATTGCCCAGTGCTATAGACTGCAACACCTTTAATATTGCTTGGTCACTCTGTGCAACATTGTGTTTTAGCTACTGCATAGTGCTATAGACCGCATCATCTTTAATATTGTTTGGTCATTCTGTGTAACATTGTGTTTCATAGGAAAGCATTGTCATGGTCTTCAACAGAGCTATAGAGAACCTAGATGTTGTAATGGCTCTAGGGATAACCTAGATGCTATAATCGCAAATGTTCAAGACGGAGCAAATGTTTCAATGGTCGTATGATATTGTTTTTGCATGGGTTGTTGTTAAGGCTATTGGTGGTAATCTATCTACCAACCACATTTTGAATGATACAATAAGATACAAGAAGCATATAATATAATAATACTTAAACTAATATAATAATAATATAATATAATATAATATAATATAATATAATAATACTTAAACTAATATAATAATAATAATATGATCTATAAATTGTCGTGGATATTCCACTGGAACAGTTCGTCAGAACAGATCTAATAAACAACTGAAATCTTTTTTATTAAGGTTATTTTTCCTTTAGATTTCCATAATATTTAGTTAGCGATTTTTCTACTTATGCATGAAACAGATAAAATGCGGAAAATAGAGAATAGTAAAATACAATCACACCATCCACAAATAAACACAAGATATGGCATGGGAAAGATAATACGAGAGAAAACCTAGCTAGAAGGTGAGGTTGCTCTGCTATCTTTTCTCTAGTATAGAAATGGTGCAAGTACAAAGAAAGAGGCACTCTCCGAGGAGTTTCCTTTGATCTATGGTCTAAATGGCTACTACAAAATCTCTCCTCCTATGTTATGCTCACAGAATACCACTCGCGTGTGTTCTGCTCAGCTATGGAACAAGATACAATGCAAAAGAATGGAACCCCTTCTCCTCCTTCTTGGGTATGTGTTGTATTCTCTTTGCGTTGTGTCGGGCACACAGGGGGGTGCAAGATGGTGAATTCCCCCTGTGTGGGGGTTCGGGGGTAGCGCCCCTAAAAAAAAAATTTATGGCTCGAGATACATGTCACATATTTAGGTGGTTTTCAGCACATGGTTTTTTTCCATTGGTTTTTCTATTTTCGGTTAAGGAATTAGGGTTGTTGACTAATCCAGGTCATTGGGTTAGGGTTTTGGATGTCGTTGGATCTTATATGTATATTGTATTGTAAACAATGTATTACTATGAATGAATATAGAATATGTTGGTTTTTCCTGGTTTGGGTTTCCAGGGGAAAAATATCTATGTAATATTTGTATTTGTCATTGTATCTTTTGTGTTCTTTTACTAAAAATATGTTCGCAGTAAATATTGTACAAGGCTAAAATCTACACTCCTAGTGGTTTGGTGTTTAACATAGTCTGATAGCCATATAGGGGTAAGTTTTTTACTTCCTCAACCCTCAATTGTGGTAGGGTTTTGGACCTTCTAGAATCTTGTTGAAATTACATATGTGGCTAGCCCCATATGCATGAGTAACGAGGGTTGACGTGGCATTTTCTCATACCATGGTGGTCAACAAAGTAGGTCAACTTGGGGGAGGCATAACTTTTGCATATGAACTCTGATTGACACGCAATTTGCACCGTTGGAAAGGTATTATAGTGTTGAAAATTGTAAAGGGTGTGGGCACACGTTTTGGACACTTGAACCCAAAAACACATCATTTAATGCCTCTAAATGGATTCGAAAGGTTATGGGACCCAATTTTCCTAACTGGGACCTGCCACTAAAATGGCCTTACAAATTGATTCCTCCATTTTTTTCCAATTTGAAAGGATTAAGATAGATGACAAACAATATAATGATCCAATCTAGATCATATCTCCCCATTTAGGGATGATTTTGGTTCCCAAAATCTTTACTGAGTGAGGTGAGGAAATTTTTCCTCTACCTTCTCCCTAGAGTACCACTTTCCTTTGCCTGTAATCTTTCCTTTAAACCCAATCTACCAAAGGATATGTTGCCCTTGTCTTATAGTTCTAGACCGCTTCTGCAAAACTGTTTCCTTTTACAACTCTGCCTGAGCATTTGGTGCTTAGTCCTCTATGGAAGGTAGGACCTGCTCCTCCTTCTGATCCAACATGGAAGGCTCACAAAGTTAGAGATTCTCCACATTCACTATTGAGTAATTATACATGTATGGGGGTAGACTGGGTCTATAGGAGTTATCTCCCACCTTTTCCAATACCTCAAAAGGACCATACCATAGAGCCTTGATATTCTTACTAGGACCCTATAACCTTTCCATATTCAGTTGTAACCATACTCTGTCTCCCACTCTAAATGTTCTCACTATTTTGTGTCGGTCATGTCTAGCCTTGTAATTTTTATGTGACTTCTTCAATGTCTCTTGTACTTGTAGATGGATCTACTTGATCTTCTCAACAAAGTTTTATGTCTTTAATGCATCTCTCGTGAGGCCCTCCCTCACTCCTCCTTGTTATCCATATACAACATCTAAGGTGAAGGTGGCAGATACCCAAAGGTGACTTACTAGTAGAAGCATGGATTGTTATGTTATAATAGTGTTGTATATAGATCATATTTTCATCCTAGGTCTTCGGATTCTTTTGATTGTAACCCCTCAAAAGCAGCACTAAAGTCATGTTGACTACTTTTGTCTACCCATCTATATATGGATGGAAGGTTGTAGAAATATTCAACTTAGTGTCCATATTATCCCACAATGTAGTCCAAATTGCACTGAGAAATATGATATCCCTATTTGGGATGATGCTCCTTGGTATCCCAAAGTGCACCCAAACATGTTTAAAGAACAAGTTTTTTGCTTCATGTCCCTTGATGGTCTTTTTACAAGGCACGAGAATGCACATTTTGTTGAGCCTGTCAACTACCACAAATAAATAGTCATGTCCCTTCCATGTGGTTGGTAAACCACCCACAAAATACATGGAAATGTTTTCCCAAGAACGAGTGGGTACAAGTAGGGGATGGTATAGACCTTGCTTCCTGTTATTGGGCTTGCTGGTACAACAAAGTATACATCCTCTAATATACCATGCTACATCTTCTTGCATTCTGGGCAAATACACATACCTTTGTAAATTGGCAACCGTCTTCCCAACACCAAAATGTCCTGCAACCTTGGAGGTGTGAGCCTCTTTGATAAGCTGCAGTCGTTCACCTTTAGGAACACAGAGCTTGTTAAGGTTGTAGAGTAAACCATTATGGAAATGATAGTCAACCTTGTTGTCACATTTTTCTATATGAATTTGACCTTGTAGCTACTGAAGCACCTCCTTGAAGTCCTCATATTTTGTGTATGCCTCTTTGTATGCATCATGGGTAAAAGGCTCCATGTGCATTAGAGTTCCCAAGGATGTAATCTTGAATGTGGGTGGTCATGAAATCATGTGTGCCAAATTTTTTGTGATACCCTTATTATACTTTATGCTAGATGAAATTGTTGTAAAAACCCCATCCACTTCTAATGCCTGGTTTGTTGTAGCTTACTCTAGGCCTTCAAACACTGTAGTGGTTGGTGATCTGTGTGGATGATGGTCTCCTTTCCCATTATATAGTACTTCCACTTTTTGATAGCTTGTACCAATGCATGTCGCTACTTGTCATAGGTAGGGTAGTTGAGAACCGTGCCATGAAATACTTCAGGATGATAGTAGATGACCCTTCCTCCCTGCATCAATACTACTCCCATGGCATACCCACTTGCATCTACCTACACTACGAAGGGATTCTGAAATTTTGGTAGTGTGAGCATTGTTGCTTGACTGGTCTTTCTTTTCGGCTCATCAAAATCCTTTTGTTGATTCTTCCCCAACTGGAAACTCTTACCACTAGCTGATATGGCATGGAGTGGTGCAACTACCATTGAAAATGAAGCTAGAACTTCTGCAAGTATTGTGTTTCCCCAAAAAAAATCCTAACTTCAGCGACATTTGTAGGAATTGGCCATTTTATAATGGTGTCCATCTTTGCGAGATCTATCTTAAGCTCACCTCCATTGATCACATACCCCAAATACACCAAAGGATACTAAGAAAACTCACATTTCTTAAGATTGGTCAGCAATTGGTGCTTCTTCATAGTTTATAACACTTTCATAAGATGTAATATGTGTTCCTCCCAAGTAGTACTATAAACCAATATATCATCCAAATAGACAATAACATATGAATCTAGATAAGGGCATAAAACATCATTCATTAGTCTCATAAATGTAGTTGGTGCATTGCATAAACTGAATGGCATAACCAACCACTCATACAAACCTTGCCTTCTCCTGAAGGTAGTATTCCATGTATCTTCTTCTTTGACTCATACCTAGTGATATCCTCATTTCAAATCTAGCCTTGTGAAGTATTTAGCATGCTACTACTAGTCCATTAGATCATCAATCCTTGGCAGAGGTTACCGATTATTCAGTGTAATTTTGTTCAAAGCCCTGTAATCGATATTCATTCTCCAAGTCCCATCTTTCTTAGGCACAATTATGATGGGTGAACCACAAGGTGAGGTACTTGGTCAAATCACACCTTGCTCCAACAACTATTGCAACTGCTTCTTCACTTCATTCGCTTCTAGAACATAGTGTTTATACATCCCAATATTCGACAATGGGGAGTCTAGCAATAATTGTATTTCGTGCTCCATATCCCTCTTAGGTGGAATCCCTTTAGGATCCTTAAACACTACATATTCCTGTAGAAACTCCTCCAATTGTTGTTTATGCTCTTTAGTACACCCCTCTAGGGATGCCTTCACTCTCATTGACTCATCATCAGACTGATTCTCTCTTAAGAAAGTAAAACATATTGCTTACTATAACTAATCAACTTCTTAGATTGGTTGGCACTTACTAGTGAGATCTTTGACTTGCCTTCGTGTGCATTAATGATGTAGGACTTCCCATCCTTGATCACTTGGTACTGGTTGGCTCTCTGCATGAAGATTGCATCCCTCTTATACATGTAGGGGCTTCCAAACACTACTCCACATACATCAAGTGATACTACGTCTAATTTCACTTCATCAATATAATCGACACTTACAACAACTTTAATCTTACACTGTATCATTACCTTTATCTTTGCATCCTTGTTTACCCCAACCAATGGTTAGGGGTTAGGATGATCATGAACCTCCAATCCAATCTTGCTGACCAGATCTGCTGCTATGAGATTATTATATGATCCAGAGTCAAACATAGTGTTAGTCTCTAATTTTTCTTTTGATCTAGTAAGAAATCCTAATCCTAAACCCCTCCTACCTGCACTTCATTATATGTTTCCATTTGATTTAATTTATTGCTTTCAACTTGTTATGGTTTGCGTTTTAGCTTTTTGGATAATTTCTTTAAGTTTGGAGTTTTAAGACATGGTTTTGAATGATGTGTCACTTCATATGTCTGTTTGAACTTTACAAATTCAAATTATGCTAAGTAATTAAAAGCGCTATTGGAATAACATTATTCCCATAGCACAAATATGATCATGCCTTAATATGCACCTTCCACCCAAATTCCATTATGATTACCCAGATCGTGGACTGAAAGTTCACATGTGTCTCACGATGGCTCCTGAATCATTTGATGATTCAAACCGTTACACGATCATACTTCTCTGTACCTGCAAAGGAATCATTTCAAACCATTCAATTCCCAAAGATAATGATTTGAAACAGTCACTCATCATAATGATTTTGCTGAATTTTAAGCGCAGATGTTTTTCAAGAGAATGGTTATATATTAACTGATTGCAGGCAGCATATTCAAAATCCGAGCAATGCTAGTTATAGCAGCGTGTTTCGATGGCACCTAAGAGGAGCGGACAAGTGGTTAGATTATAACCCGAGGGTGTTGAACTCCTCGAAGCTTATCCTCAGATGGATCAAAGGTTCAGAGATGTTGGTTGGTTTGAATTCCTTACCACTTTCCAAGGTCATGATGAACTGGTCTCTATGGAGTTTGCACTAAACTTTGATGGTTACGAAGTGGAGATCGGGAAGCTGCTGATGTTGGTGACAGAACAAACAATTGCCAAATCTTGCAGATTGGTGGTTGGAGGAGAACGATGGTGGAAGAAGGAGCATGTGGTTACAGAGTTTGTTAATCAATTCTTTCTTCCAGATAAGCAAAATCTAAATTGGAGAAAGGGAGTTCCTCACAGTTGGATCAGACCAGAATGGCACACTGCTCTGATCGTTATCCACAGGTATATTACCTACGAAGGTAGATTCTCACTAATCTATATCTACCACATTAGGTTATTGATGCATCTAAATGGATATTACCCTTTAAATCTGCCTTATTTTCTACTCAAAAGCTTGACAAAGATGTCAAAAAGAGTGCAGTCACTCTCCTCCAATGCGAAGAGCATCTTGTTTCATCAAGTCTTAATTAAGACTTTAGTTGTGTCTGCTTTGAGAGAAATACAGAAACCCTAGATTTGGCTCGTGCAATCCTTAAATCCCGACCTACAATCCAGCAAACAGAAGAAAGGCAAAGGAAAAAGAACTGTTACACAGAAACAAAATATTTCAATTGATGAAACCCCTGTCAAAAAACAAATGCCTGCTATTAGGGTGACGAGGGACAATAGAGGTAAAAGACCGAAATTGGATCCAGAAATCGAAATGTTTTCTAAGGAAGATGTTAAAGGGGAAGAAGATTCAGATGAATATTTTGATATTCAAACTACAGCCAAGCATGAATTACCATCAACCAGTAAAAAGGGCCCTACAGTCAAAAGGACGAAGAATAAAGGCATGCCCATGTCTCAAAAACCTAGAAGTAATTCTACTAGGGTTACCAACAAGTACAGGTTGAAGTCTAAAGCCATGTTCAATCCCTCAATCAAAGAAGAAAACATCATAGTTATAGAAGATCACTCTGAAGATGTTGAAGCAGGTACCAGGAAAAAGGCAAGAAGACCTCCATTACATAAGAAACCAGAAAAAAGAGGTAAACAGATTGTATCATCATCTACAAGACCTATAACAAGAGCTACAACCAGATTGGAAAAAGATAAAGCAATTGCTGAAGGTATCAGTGAGATCCCTAAAAATAAAAAGGATCACCTTGTAGATTCATATCTCATATTAGATATGCTTGAAGCCATGGATTCAACAAGTTCTAATGAAGAGCACAACTCAGGATTGGTTTCTAAATACCAAGTTAAATTCAGAGAACCAAAGGTTGCCATAAATCTGAATGAGCCTGCACCTTCTGAAGAGCTCCCTGAATTTAAGGTTAAATTCAGAACTGATAGAGAAAGGATCAAGGAACTCCAGAAGACAGTGAGACAATTGAAAAGAGAAAAGGCCCATATAGAACAATGGAGTTCTCGTCAGCAAGAAAGGATTCAAGGTTTCAAGAAGAAGAAGAAAGAGCAAAGGGCATTGCTCAAAGAGCTCAGAGAAATAAACTTCAAACTCTATTGGCATAATGTCGTGCTTACCACAAAGCTCAAACAGAAAACTGCCAAGGTTATTGTTGTTATCATATCCTAAATAATGTAGCACAATCATGCTTTGATGTTTTCCAGGGAACAGGGCAAGATTTACTCGTTTTGGCTTGTGAAATTCAAAGACCTAGAAATGTATGACTAAATCAAACTAATCCCTATTTGGTAGAATCAAATGTAATGCTGGCAAGATCATACAATATCAAGTTGTTGAGCAATGATCTATTTTTGGATTGTAAAAGCTCTTTTTGAGCTACCTTCCCTAGTAGATAGATACTATTCGGATCTAGTCATTAAGAGGACACTAGATGGTAGGATCTGGAGTTTTGTTTTTGAATAGTTTAAATAGGCAGAGGAAAGACTCTGGACAAGTCGAAAAATTGGAGATCCAGAAGACTTGTTTTGTGAAACTCCTTGTAAAAGCATTTATGTTCTATTTGACACTTAATAGAAAAGGCATATGGATGGTTAGACACTCTTTTCTACTCTGTTTTTCTTTCTTCATGCTTGAATTCATTATTTAGATTGCAATGCATTTGTTTCTTGGTTGTTAATTAATACAGTAAAGAATTTACTATGGGAATTAATTTCAAGTTTTGATTTCAAACCGATGTTCTTGTTTCCTTATGATATTTTGAGACAAGAAATTATGTGAAGTTGACAAATTGAAGGCTTCATCCTCTCTTTTTCTTATTGGTTTAATCCATCTATGTGCCTACCTTTTACTTAGTCAATGGGATTTACTATGTTATAATCTTGATTTTCATGTTATGTTATAACCTTGAGCCAGTTTTTCAACCACCTTATTCAAAAACCAAATTATAAAAACCTCCTAAACACTTTGCAATAAATTGATGATTCCCTAGCTTGCCCTCTCACAGTCAAGTGCAACTTTAGGGACTAACACATAGCATCTATCTTGGTCTTCTTGACCTTAATATTGATGTGGAAGATCTTGGTCATCTCCTTCTCTTCCTTGTGATGAAGGCTACTCAGATTCACCTCCTTTTGCATAGATGTGTAGACAATATTTTCATCCACATATGAGCTAATTTTAATCTGATTTCTTGAATCTGTGGCTAAAAGGTTCATTTTCTTTCAGTCCTTCTTGTGGTTCTTTGGGTTCAGATTTGGATATAGTTGCCAAACATTTTCCTCAATCTGGCCATCAATGTTGCAATGATTGCAATGGTTGCTAAGATATTTAATCTCATGTGCAGTGGTTGTTGTATTCTTATCATTTCCCCCTGTCCACTTATTCTTCCCCTCCTTGGAAGCTTCCTCATGCTCTTTTTCCTTTCAACCACTTGGATGCCCTTTCTTTTGGCCTATGTTTTCTAGGTATTGTGCCTATACACAGGCCTCATCCACTATCCTTAGCTTGAAGAGCATCACCTGTTTTCATAGATGACTGGGTAAACCCCCCATATGATTGAGGAGTACATTTGGTTTCATGGGAGAGATACCCAACATGATGGCCATCTTTCTGAACTCAATGGTGTACTCTTGTACACTATGCCCATGCCTCTACCTAAAGTAGTACCACCAGATCCATTGGTCCTCTACATATCTGATAGGGTAGAATTGGGACTTAATGAGGGTTTCAAAATCCTCCCACCTAGTTACTTGCAAATCACCCTCTAGCCTAAGTGTTTTCGTGTTTCTTTCCCACTAGGTTAAGGCATGGCGCTCTAACTTCAATCTAGCAACTGAAATATTTTTCCTTTCATCTATATGGTGAACACTAAAATAAACTTCTAGTTGTTGTAACCAATGATTAAATTTTAATGCATCGATATCACCTTGGTATGGCTTTATTTCCACTTTCACTTCCATCTTGAATAGAGACTGTGAAGGGTTCACAACACTCGAATTTGGCTGATCTTTCTCAGATTCTTTCCGCGACTCCTTTCATGAGTCTTCCCGATCTCCCGATTTCCCTTCTGATCTGATCTCTGAGTTAGAGCCTCCATAATCTTTGAATGATCTGAGCTTGCTTGATAGAGCTGCCATGAGGAAGTTCATATTGTGTCTGATGTCACAATCTTGCGATTCCAATCGCTCAAATTTCTCTTCTACTAGATCTCGAGGGTTATTATGAACATAATCATCTGTCGTGGCTAGGGTTTCTGCGAATTCTCTTTAAGTTGATTCCTGGATCCTGCAACTTCCTACAAGTACCCAAAAGATGCTATGATATTGACGTGATTTCTAAATTACCATGGATATTCCACTGGAACAATTCGTCGCAACAAATCTGATAAATAACTGAAATCTTTATTATTAAGGTTATTTTTTCTTTAGATTTCCATAATATTTAGTTACGGATTTTTATGCATGAAACAAATAAAATGCGGAAAATAGAGAACAGTAAAATGTAATCACACCATCCACAAATAAACACAAGATGTGACCTGGAAAACCTAATACGAGAGAAAACCCAGCTAGAAGTAGAGGTTGTTCTTCTCTCTTTTCTCTAGTATAGAAATGGTGCAAGTACAAAGAAAGAGGCACTCTTTGAGGAGTTACCTTTGATCTATGTCTTATATGGTTGTTACAAAATCTCTCCTCATTTGTTATGTTCACAAAATACCACTCTCAGATGTTTTGCTCAGCTATGGAACAAGATACAATGCAAAAGAATGGAACCCCTTCTCCTCCTAGTGGTCTGGTATTTAACATATCTCGATAGCCATCTAGGGGTAGGTTTTTGACTTCCTCAACCCTCAATTGTGGTAGGGTTTTGGACCTTCTAGAATATTCTTGAAATTACATATGTGGCTAGCCCCATATTCATGAGTAACGATGGATGACGTGGTATCCTCTCGTACCATGGTGGTCAACAAAGTAGTTCAACTTGCGAGAGGCATAACTTTTTCATATGAACTTTGATTGATGCACAATCTGCAGCGTTCGAAAGGTTTCAGAGTGTAGAACATTGTGAAGGGTGTGGGTACAAATTTTGGACAGTTGAACCCCAAAAAATATCATTTAATGCCTCAAAATGCTCTAAAAGGTTATGGGCCCCAATTTTCTAAACTGGGACCTGCCACTAAAATGGCCTTACAGGCTGATTCCTCCAATTTTTTCCACTTTGAAAGGAATAAGATATATGACAAACAATGTAATGATCCAATCCAGATCATATCTCCCCATTTAGGGAGGATTTTGGTCCCCAAAATATTTAGTGAATGAGGTGAGGAAATTTTTCCTCTACCTTCTCCCTAGAGTACCACTTTGCTTTGCTTGTAAGTTTTACTTTCAACCCAATCTACCAAAGGATATGTTTCCCATGTCTTATAGCTCTAGACTGCTTCTGCAAA
>ML785196.1:111469-128554 GCA_009831015.1 Picea engelmannii | reverse complement strand
AAAGGTAAGTCTCCTCTCAAATGCTTTAACTGTGGTAGAATAGGACATATTGTTGAAAACTGCTACTATAAAAAGAGAAGTCTCAACAATAAAAAGAGCTTCTACTCCAAGGATGATGACATCTCCTCAGATGAGAGTGATGATGATCTGAAAATGATAAAGGCTTGTATTCTTGAAAATATTTGCAAGTTTTAATTCAAGTGTTCTTATGCAAAAGGATCAATTTGCAAACACATTTTTTTATAGAAATTACACATTCAAGATGCAGATAATAAGCAGCAAATAACAGTGAACAATAAACACATAACACAACAAATGATAAAGGAGTTCACCCCTCTGTTGGCTACATCTCCTGGTTCAGCTTCCAATGGATATTTTATATTATTTTCTCAAAGTGCTAAAATATGTGCTTTACAATGCTCAAAATGCCAAATAGATGGCTCCAATGGCTTCAGAACGTCCAAAAACCCCTAGCTGGGCTTTTTCGGCACCTGATTTGGCCAAAAATTGAAGAAGATAGGCTTCTTGGAAGTTCCCCTTCAAACTTGCTATCTCTGGATCGCCAAATTGCACCTCTGTGTGTCCAACCTAGCTCACACTCTCATTTTCGTACTAAAACCTAGCACCGGGCGCATAACCGAAAACCACGCAAACTGTAGGATGGTTAGGGAACCTAGCCCCTAACCGCCAAACCGTTGGACATATGGGTCATATGACCGCACCCGCACATAAAAAGGGCCAAGTTTAAAACTCATGGTAACGCACCAAGTGTCCAAGCACGTGGAGTTTGAATGCGCGTGCACGGTGGTGGTTATATGGTAAACTGTATGTGACCGGGGGCTGTGGCTTAGCCCCGGCCCAGACTGCGCCCAACCAATATATAATTCAAACTTAAATATTTTTAAAACCGTTTATATAACAAGAACCAATGGTGGGCGCGCCAGTTGGGTGGCCCTTCCCAAAGCTCTTCCCCTGCCCGGAGGTTGCGGGGTCGAGCCCTGCTGACTACACATATTTTAACCACTGCCCAGGTGACACGTGGCAGCCCTTGCTTGGGCCACGTGTCACCAATCCATTCGCCACAAATATGCCACGTGTCAAGAAATGATTTGACTGTCCAACTGCTAACTGTCCACCAACTCAGCCCTGCCATGTCAGCATACGGCCCTGCCACGTCAGCAACCGTACGAACTGTACAGTCAGCAAAAATTTTTTTTTACTTGTTTGACAATTTGAACAGAACTCGATATCTCACTCATCTGACGTCAGTTTGAACCCGTTCGAGTTGCATTGGGTTCATGACAACGAGGCCTATGCACTCGTTTGATTTGAAGTGATTCCGAGCACTTTGAATTTTGAGCAAAATTTGATCCCCTGGATCACACCTCCCCATTGGAAAGCTTTTGGACCTCCAAAAGTCTATTTTCAGTGTATCTGAAGATGAGGGTATAGTTCCCTCACCTTTCCAACCTCAATCCACTTGGCTTTGCTTGGATTTGTGCCTTTAAGACCAATTTGAAGATATTCCACATTTCCTCGTTTTAAAGTTCTCATTCTCCTGTCAAGGATTGTGTCTTCATGCAGTTCTATAAGATATTCTGGGGAGAAATCATCTATAGAAGGAATCTGAACATGTTCTCCTTGATCATCAATCAAAGGAGGCTCATACAATTTAAAATTCTCAACATTAACAACTGCATACATTTGCATACATTTGCATATAAGGAGGCAAATCCAAACAGAAGGCATTATTACCAATCTTGTCAAGAATCTTGAAAGGACCATATCTAATTGGTTTCAGTTTTTTACCTTCTCCTTTAAGCCTCTCCTTACACTTTTCCATTGATGTCAAAGGGGGGGAGAAATTGGAATCATGATGATAGAGGGAGCATGAGTGTTTCCATCAATGACAAAGGGGGATATTGTTGGAATATTGGTTGTTGTCATTGATCTCAACCCTGGTCATGGGTTTTGGACCGCAAGATTGATGAAGGTATTTGGACATGAAGGAAAATGCACATGAAGATACAACACCCATGGATGGATAGTATACATCATGTAGTTTCTGGTGGTATGTTGCATGTCACATCGATCCTCATGGTTGATGAGAAATGAATTTTTGAAGATGACAAAGTGAATTGAAGAAGGAAGTACATGTAGGCCCTGAAGATAATTAAAGAACAGAATTACAAAATAAGAAAGTGTCAGGTCGGCCCTAATGTTAAAAGGAAGAGACATAAATGGTATAAATAGATATAATTATACATTCATTTGATACACAAGTCGAATTTCAGAGGAAATCAGAAGTAAAGAAGGCCGGATTTCAAGGGAGGATGAAGTCTTTTGGTGATGTGTTCTAAGGTATGTTATTTTCATATCATCTTACCATTTTCGCTATAACTTTTTTTCTAGAACGATTCAGATGGTGAAATTGCTATAGTATTGAGAAGACATATCAAGGTACCTGTGGTAAAAGTTTCAGCTCTTTATTCTCTATAATTATGGAGATACACTATGTGGAAGATATGGTTTTTGACCAGTCCTAAAGCTAGCCAAGAAATGGTGTTCCAGGTAAAACAGTCATAAATTCTTCATAGAGAATCCAAATGAAGTGGGACAAATTGAATTGGAAAGAATACAGACTCTATTTTCTTGTGTGCGAGTTTCAAAATCTGATGTTAAATATTGAGCGCGGGGCATTATTCACAAGTTCGGTCTCTTGAATAAACCAGAATTGAACAAAGTCTACCATTCTCTCTATAACTTCTTTTTGGGGAGGATTCAAGGAGTGAAACTTGGAGAATTTTCAAAGAATACATCGAGTAATATTATCTACAGGATCATAGTATTCCAAGAATTGAATAATTGCAGAAATTGAAGAATTCTCGGGAAGCATTATCAGGTTCTATGTGATGGTTGGTTGATGGTGATGATTTAATGTAAAGTTTTATTATCTCTCATATATTCTTGGGTGGAAGGAAGGGGCAAGGATGGAGAGTTAAATCCTCTCTTGATATTGGAGGATTGTATCTTCCTCTTGGAGTTTTATACCTCCCTTTACATTTGGAAGTTGTAGCTACATTTGGAATTCATTACTTCCCTTGAACAATAACTATAGATTATTTCTCATATATTGTGCATGGTGTATTGTGGTGTATTGTGGTGTATTGTGGTGTATTGTGGTGTATTGGTGTAACTCTTATAATATTGTTCATTTCTCATTGGATATAGTTGAATGGTTTAAGTATAAGTTGAAAAAGTTTTTAAATTGTACTTGATATTGATTCACCCCCTCTCAGTATCAACATTTACACTATACAATCCTTTTGCAATGCAATTATAGGCGGCAACCAACAGGATTTTAGTTGCTTGCATCAACACCTTTCACAATATCTCCTAGAAAATACGTCGACAATTGGAAGTTGGCAACAATACCTTGTAAACATGGCACTGCCATATGAGAAAGGAAATGTAGAGGGTGGCAGATTCTGTTTGCAATGGCTATCTATCATATTTAGAGTAAATATCCAGGTCAGGTCGGCCCTGTCAGATGGTACTGTCCATTCCTTCTCTATTGATTATGTTAGCGCCAATTCTTGCAAGGGGGTGTTTCTCTCCAATTTTGGGCCCTTGGTGTAAACACGTGGAAATGAGGTTTAAAAACCCATCAAATGTGTTTTATTCAAACACCGCAGTCATGAGCGCCAAGCGCAGCACACTAAAGGAGTCCATTTCGGGCTTAAATCAAGCAAGCGGGCATTTTGTTTTCAACGATGAGGATCCATAGATGGAACAGATTGACGGTCATTGGGTAAGTTTGAGTTGTGGAGTTGCACAAGGTTTAGCGCATGGGCTCATCTCTTGTGGCCAAAGTCACGAAATGATCGTTCACAATTTTGGCTACATGGTGCCTGATCAGGCTCGGTCGGCATTTCGGCTACCGAAACTTCAACAGATAGGGGGTCTCTCTTCCACTGCATCAGGAAACCCCGAAACGCGAAATGTGAAAAGTCGTTTCGACATTTCGGCTACCGGAACTTCAACAGACATGGGGTCTCTCTTCCACTGCATTGGGAAACCCCAAAATGCAAAATGTGAAAATCCATTTCGGCATTTCGGCTACCGAAACTTCAAAAGACAAGGGGTCGCTCCTCCACTACATCGGGAATCACCGAAACCCAAAACGCGAAATGTAAAAGTCCCCCAGGAGTCGTTTCAGCATTCCGGCTTCCAGGACTTTGAAAGACAAGGGGTTGCTCCTCCACTGCATCGGGAATCGTCGAAACCCGAAACGCGAAATGTAAAATCCCCCCAGGAGTCGTTTCGACATTCCAGCTACCGGGACTTTGAAATACAAGGGGTCACTC
The DNA here is from genome assembly GCA_009831015.1 of Picea engelmannii. Lineage (NCBI taxonomy): Eukaryota > Viridiplantae > Streptophyta > Pinopsida > Pinales > Pinaceae > Picea > Picea engelmannii. Next base: position 124,187 of record ML785196.1, on the reverse strand, counting down.
CTCCACTGCATCAGGAATCGCCGAAACCCGAAACGCGAAATGTAAAATCCCCCCAGGAGCCGTTTTGGCATTCTGGCTATCGGGACTTTGAAAGACAAGGGGTCACTCCTCCACTGCATTGGGAATCGCCGCAACCCGAAACATGAAATGTGAAAGCCTCCTTGAAGATAGTTGCATGGCCCTGTGGTTACATTGAGAGTGAAACCTGAAGAAATGAAGATTGGCCTCCAAGTTTTGGAAAACCAACACGTCGTCACTCTCTATGTATTCAGTCTCGGCCACCTTCCATGGAAGAAGCAGTTAATGAATATTGAGCAGGTGGTTGAGACCTCAACTCAATCCATAAATGGAAGGCATGGGAAGGGTCAGAAGCAGTCGGTTTGTGGTACTCGGATGGATAGTTTTCTTGCAGAAGCCATGTCGTCTGAAGCAATGTCAGACAAGAAGCTACGTGTATAGTCTGAAGGAAGATCATGCGCTCGTAAAGCCTTAAATGAGGTAGCTCAACTACCCTCCTGGGGCTAAGGAGGCGAATTGCTCTGGGTATATAGACTGAGTTTTCATATTTTGTAGGGCATGGATGGTAGAGCAGAGCTCCCGACTGTAATCTTTTAATGAAGCACTGGTTTTCCTGGCTATGTATCTGTATATGAAATTTCCTTGTTTAATGTAAGGCAGCTATCTTTTCATCTTGTTTCGATCTCATACTAAAAGGGTTCATGATTGAATGATTCGCATGAATCGTCGTGACTGTGTTATGATAAAGGATTTATTATAAGGTTGTTATGTTCTTTTAGTGTTCCTGCTTTTGAATATAAGAAGTTCTTGTGTTCAAAGTTTTCTTCTACAGGTTGTTGGAAGCTCGATGCCCACATCATCCCTTCGCATTTCCTCACAGAAGTCTTCCTCCTACTCACCCTTATTACAACTTATTGTCTGAAGTTGAACCAAGACCTCATCTGCTTGTGCATGCCTAGCTTAGTTTATGAGTTAGAATGATATTGTTTCGAGTTTACTTCCATCCATCACCCTTTATCAACAAATCGTGACATTTAAACTGATGGGCCTCAGGCTTACTCCTGCTTTAATCTAGGAGTGACTTCTGACGCCAACATTTCTAGCGTCGTTGCCAGGGACGACGTTGAAAATTTTCCCTGGGATCGAACAACATCGAGCCTCTGATTCTGAAGGTGCATCAGGCATCAGAGCCCTACGAGATTGCTACGGTGCACCTGGTGACTCCATTGTGACAACTCCACTGTGGCGAACCTGCTATTTTAGTTGTGGCTTCCAGAGGTAGACACACACGGTCCCATCCATAGCTGCGTCTAGCTACACCTGAAGCTGATCTGGAGGTGATTATCAGAAAAGGAAAGTCCTCTGAAGGAGAAACTTCCACCGCTGAACCAAGTAATTTTCCATCTCCTTCTGTAGAAACTCCATTTTCTTCTTCTCAGCTTCCTAGCAGACCTTTTTTCTGAAGTTTCTCGTTTCCTGAATTTCAGAAGCGTTCCTGCTGAGTTTCCCCTTCTGGTCTAGGATTGGAGGGAGAAATCCTTGTCACTCCCCTCTCCCCTGAAGTTGTACCTTGGCGTAAACCCAAGACCACATAAGATTTCCCCACCCCTAGCTTTACCACCTCTCCTCTTATTACTGTCGTTGCTACTGCATAGAGAGAAATATCCACTGACTCAAGCCCCTTAGCCTTCTCTCTGAATCCTCCATTGTTCCCCCTTCCAGCTGAAAGCTCATCTCCAATATCCCCTGTTCAAGCTCCTTCTCCTTCGAGTTCTCCTCCACCCAATATTTCGATGGCAGGATCAAATCCCCCCATGACCAAAATGGAGGCTATAATAGCTGCTAGGTATGCTCCCCTTTTGTTACCTAAGCCTCTCAATGCCCTTCCAGCAGATGGCTACCTGAAGCAGCTGCCCAAGTTTACAAGCAAAGGGGACATAGTTGCAGAAGAAGACCTTGAAGCCTTTTACAGTTTTACAAATGATCATGTTATCATGCATGCAGATGTATGGATGAGGATTTTCGTCCATAGCCTTGAAGGTGAGGCTAGAAAATGGTTTAGGGCCCTGCCTCCTGGATCTATTGATGGGATTGAGGCTTTGGATAATGCCTTTTTGAGATAGTGGGGAGACAAAAAAGACTTCATGTATTACATGACAGAGTTCGGGTCTTTGAAGAGAAAGGAAGGAGAGTTTGTCTCTGATTTATCCAAGAGATTCAATAAAATGTACAATAAGATCCAAACTGAAATAAATCCCTCAGAAGCCTCTGTTAAGATCACTTATGCTAGCGCTTTTGATCCCGATTTCTGCCTTTTGTTGAGGGAAAGGAGAGCCACTACTCTGGCTCACATGCAGGATGCACCCGTGGAAGTAGAATCTAACATATTGGTTGTCGACCGACTCAGGAAAAAGGCTGATAGAGACATATCTAGGAAGAGACCTGAAGCCTCCCCATCCAATTCCTCTCCCCTTCCCCTTCAGACGGACGAGGTAACTAAAGTGCTAAAATCGCTTTCGGCTAGAATGGAAGGGTGGGAGTTAGAAGGGAAGCCCATGTATAGAAATCACCAAAATACTGATAACAGAGGCTTCAGGAGGCCTAGCAACAATGTGCCACAGGCTTTTCCAAGGGAACAAAGGAGAAAAGACAGAGACAATCAAAGGATTCAAACCCCTCTCCAAAATAGCCTAGTTTCTCATGAGGAAGGAGAAGAGATAGATGAGCTCGGCCCCGAAATTCACTGTATTGAAGACACTTCCCCTTTTCCCCATTTGACTCAATTTGCATATGAAGGATCTCTTATGAAAATTCAAATCAATGAGTGGAGTAAAGGGGAAAAGGCCAACAACACTCCTAACAAATATCATCTCAGGTCAAAGAAGAAAGAAGGGAATTTTGATAGCCACGATTAGCCTCTCATAGCGGAAAAACCTGCTAAACCTACAACAATCACTACTAAAGAAAATAAAACTCAGAATACTTTGCCAACAGCTAAAGAACCTGTCTCTGAGGTAAGGGAAGATCCTAAGCCTCTTTCCTCCTTTAGTTTTGAGCATGAAATTCAAAAGATTAGAATTCTCATACCCCTCTCAGAACTAGTTAAAAATGAAGATTTCAAAAGGTCCCTCTCCAAACTGCTATAGTCTGAGTCCCCCCAGCCTTCCACGGACTCGGTAAATATTCAAGATGAAAAGCCAGCAGTCATCCTAGGTCCTATGGTACAATATAGAGATGATTCATCCCCTCCCTTCTACACATCCCTGAACATACATGATAAGGTGTTGCATAATTGTCGCATGGATTCAGGAGCTTCCCACAACCTTATGCCCAAAATAGTCATGGAAGAATTGGGACTAGAAGTGACAAAGGCTTATCATGATTTATACTCTTTTGATTCAAGGAGGGTGCAATGCCTTGGAGTCATCAAAGACTTGGTGGTCTCTTTATTTCAACTACCAATGAAGAGTGTGGTCATGAACATTGTAGTAGCTGATGTTCCCCCCAAGTTCGACATGTTGTTGTCAAGATCTTGGATTTAAAAACTTGGAGGAACATTACAAATGGATCTCACATATGCCACCATTCCAGTCTTTGGAGGGGAACATAGAAGGTTGTATAGAGAAGCTGAGCTGGCCTACATTGTTAGTGATGAAGCAGACCCCACCAATCATCCTGTCTTTGCGCTTGACACTGATTTGGGGTCTAGTTTACTACAACTCATTGATACTCCTGAAGCCCCTTTTCAAATCAGAAAGCAACCCATATTTAATCATGAGATACCTCCTCCAACCACCTTTGTTTGGAAGATGTTCTTTGACGGAGCTTCTTCTAGCGAAGGCGCTGGCACTGGAGTGGTTTTTGTGTCGTCTTGTCAAGAAACCATATCCTTGTCATACAAGCTAGAATTTGAAGCTACCAATAATATGGCAGAATATGAAGCTCTTGTTCTGGGTTTAAGGGCTGCAAAAGAAATGGGAATTGAGGAGGTAGCAGTGTTCAGAGATGCTAAGTTGATAACCCAACAAGTCAGAAATGCTTATCGGGTTAAGCATCCTCGGCTCAGGGGTTACAAAAATGAGGTGTGGGACCTGATTGATAATTTCTTCTCAGCGTTCAACATTTCTTTTATTCCAAGAGAGGAAAATACTTTGGCTGATTCTTTAGCTGTCTCAGTTAGTCTGTTCAGGATCCCTCTGCCGCCTCAGATCAAATATGAGGTTCAGATAAGATATAGGCCATCTGTTCCGGACAATATCAAGCATTGGAAGGTATTCGAAGACGATCTTGAAATCAAAAAAATTCTTCAGTCTGTCGATGAATTTTCTGCATTGCACATTGATCAGGATCCTGATCTCGAAAGTCACCCTCACCTTGAGGAATTTTTAAATAAAATTGTTGATCACCATATTATTCATCTGCCTAGCAACCATATTCTAAAGGGACTAGTCCCTTTAGAAAGACTGTTCGATGGGAATGATGTGGCAGTAAAGGGTAGGTTTTCAAATGGAGATGTTGATGCAGCGGAGTGCAACATCGGCACTCAGGAGGAGCCTAAGTTTGTCAAGTTGTCAAGCAGTTTGACCAAAGAGCAGAGGGTCGAATATGCCAAGTTATTAAGAGAATTCGTTGATGTGTTTGCATGGACCTATCAAGACCTCAAGACATATGAAACATCAGTCATTGAACACAAGATCCCATTGAAGGAAGAGGCTAAGACTTTTAGGCAGAAGCTAAGACAGATAAATCCCATGTTATTGCCTGTCATGGAGAGAGAAGTGAAGAAGTTGTTAGATGCCCAAATCATTGTCCCCTTGAGATTTTCTGAGTGGGTGGCCAAATTGGTCCCGGTGAGGAAGAAAAGTGGAGAAATCAGGCTCTGTGTTGATTTCAGGAACCTGAACAGGAGCTCAAAGAAAGACAACTATCCCTTGCCCAACATGGAGCACATGTTGCAGAGGGTAACTGACGCATCTAGGATATCCATGATTGATGGTTTTTCTGGCTATAATCAGATATCAATCATGCCTGAGGATAGAGAAAAAACAACCTTCACCACTCCTTGGGGCACATTCATGTATGCCAAAATGCCTTTTGGATTAATGAATGCAGGAGCAACATTTCAGTGAGCCATGGACATAGCCTTCATCAGGGAGAAAGATCAGTTTGTGGTGATCTATCTGGATGACATCACAGTCTTCTCCAAGTCTGATAAGGAGCACCGCCGTCACTTGAGGAAAGTTTTCTTGAAATGCCGGAGGTTTGGCCTTTCCTTAAATCCCAAGAAATCTTTGTTTTCTATGAAGGAGGGGAAGTTGTTAGGCCATATAGTATCAGCAAAGGGAGTGAGAATTGATCCCAGCAGGGTAGAGGCAATTCAGACCCTGTCACTTCCCAGGTCTAGAAAGGAAGTTCGGGATTTTTTAGGGAAGATTAACTTTCTGAGGAGGTTCATCTCAAATTTTGTTGACTTGGTGAAACACATCACAACCATGCTCAGAAAGGGAAACGAAGTAAAATGGACTGTTGAACCCAGGGAATCTTTTGTCCAAATAAAAAGGGAATTGACTGAGGCACCTGTGTTGATTAGTCCTGATTATTCCAAGGATTTCCTAATTTTTTCTTTTGCTTCTTTTGATACAGTAGCAGCGGTCTTATTGCAGAAAAATGAGGAAGGGTGAGAGCAACCCATTTCCTTCTTCGGTAAGGCATTAAGAGATGCAGAAATCAGGTATGAGATCATGGAGAAGCAGGCCTATGCCTTGGTGAAAGCTCTCAAAGCTTTTAGATTCTATGTCTTGCACTCAAGAGTGACTGCATACGTTCCTTCAGCCTCTGTGAAAGACATCCTTATACATCTTAACATAGATGGGAGAAGAGGTAAATGGATTGCCAAGATCCTTGAGTTTGACCTGGAGATAAAGCCCACCAAGTTGGTTAAAGGGCATGGTTTATCCAAGCTGCTGGATGAATCCAATTGCGAGGCCTTGGGGGTTAGCTTCATCAATGCTTGCTAAGGAAATCAGTAAGCTAAGTCGTCCAGCAAAGGCTCTCAGGGTGGCTTATCACTAGCAGAATGCACCTGGTATAGAGACATTTTGTACTTTCTGCAAGAGTTGAAGCCTCCTGATGGAATGGGAAAAAGCAAGGCAAGAGCTTTAAAGCTCAAGGCGGTCAGATATTGCCTTATTGACCAAGTCTTATACTGGAGAGACCCTCTAGGGGTGTTTCTAAGGTGTTTGAACCCACAGGAAGCCCAGAAAGTTATGTTTTATTTCCATAACGGCCTTTGTGGAGGGCATCATTTCTGGAAGACCACAGCTCACAAAGTTCTCAGGGCTAGGTACTACTGTCCCACCTTATTCACTGATGTCTGTAGAGAAGTCAGATCTTGCATCAAATGCCAAAGGTTCTCAGGAAAGAAGTAGCTCAAATCTCTGCCACTAAAGCCTGTAGTAGCTTCAACACCCTTTCAATAGTGGGGGTTGGAATTCAATGGAGAAATTCATCCTCCTTCAAGTGGCCAGCATAGATGGATCCTGACTGCAACAGACTATTTCACCAAGTGGATAGAAGTTTCCCCCACCAGGAGTGCTTCACACAAGGTAATTATCAACTTCTTGGAGGATATCATAGCCAGATTTGGCTATCCCAGCAGAATTTTCATTGATAATGTTGCTTCTTTCAAGTCCGAGCCTCTGGTTAAGTTCTGTGAGCAGTTCGAGATTTCACTAATTCACTCCACTCCCTATTATCCTCAAGGAAATGGACTGGCAGAATCTTCCAATAAAAGTCTAATAAAACTCATTAAAAGATTATTGGAAGACAATCAGAGGGCCTGGGATTCAAAGCTCAAATTCGCTCTATGGGCCGATCGAGTGACAACAAAGAAGTCCCTGGGCACCTCACCTTTTCAACTTGTTTATGGGACGGAGGCTGTGTTTCCCACTCAACTTGCTTTACCTATAGCGGAATTCTTTCAAGATCATGAAGGAGAGCCAGACCATATGATCAGAAGAATTCTTCAGTTGGTGGAAGTGTAGCAGGTCAAGGAGCAGGTAATGGACATAGCTCATAGTCATCAACAGAATATCAAGCAGGCCTTTGACAGGAAAGTCAGGAAGGGGGAATTCGATCTGGGAGATTTGGTGCTTAAATGGGATGCACCCATGCAGGATAGGGGCAAACACAACAAGTTTGATACCCTCTGGACCGGGCCCTTCAAAATCTCTGAAGTATTCTTAAATAACACGTACATGTTGCAGGATTTGGAGGGTGACAAGGTTTTTAACGGCCCAGTAAATGGGCATTTCCTGAAGAAATGTTTTGTTTGAGCCTTAAACGACTCCTTTGTTTTTGTAAATATTGTTTTTCTGTTTATTTTTGGCTTAATAAATGACTCCATGGCCCAACAGAAGGCAACTAGAACTGCAGAAGGAGTTCTTAGAGCATCGCAGGGATGACTTTATCCCCCATGGAGCCTAATGTTAGCAGCAATTCTTGCAAGGGGGTGTTTCTCTCCGATTTCAGGCCCTTGGTGTAAACGCATAGAAATGGGGTTTAAAAACGCATCAAATGTGTTTTATTCAAAGGCCACAGTCATGAGCGCCAAGCGCAGCACATAGAAGGAGTCCATTTGGGGCTTAAAATTAAGCGAGCGGGCATTTTGTTTTCAATGGTGAGGATCCATAGATGGAACAGATCGACGGTCATCGGGTAAGCTTGAGTTGTGGAGTTGCATGAGGTTTAGCGCATTGGCTCATCTCTTGTGGCCAAAGTCATGAAATGATCATTCGCGATTTCGGCTACATAGCACTTGATCAGGCTCGATCGACATTTCGGCTAGCAGAACTTCAACAGACAGGGGGTCTCTCTTCCACTGCATTGGGAAACCCCGAAACACGAAATGCAAAAAGTCGTTTCAGCATTTTGGCTACCGGAACTTCAATAGACAGGGGGTCTCTCTTCCACTCCATCGGGAAACCCTGAAACGCGAAATACAAAAAGTTGTTTCAGCATTTCGGCTACCGGAACTTCAAAAGACAAGGGGTCACTCCTCCACAGCATCGAGAATCGTCGAAACCTGAAACGTGAAATGTAAAAGCCCCCCAGGAGCCGTTTCGACATTCCGGCTACCAGGACTTTGAAAGACAAGGGGTCGCTCCTCCACTACATCAGGAATCGTCGAAACCTGAAACGCGAAATGTAAAATCCCCCCAGGAGCCGTTTCGGCATTCCGGCTATCGGGACTTTGAAAGACAAGGGGTCACTCCTCCACTGCATCAGGAATCGTCGAAACACTAAACGCGAACTGTAAAAGCCTCCCAGGAGTCGTTTCGACATTCTGGCTACCGGGACTTTGAAAGACAAGGGGTCGCTCCTCCACTACATCGGGAATCGCCAAAACCTGAAACATGAAATGTGAAAGCCTCCTTGAAGACAGTTGCATGGCCCTATGGTTATGTTGAACCTGAAGAAATGAAGGTTGGCCTCCAAGTTTTGGAAAACTGACACGTCGTCACTCTCTATGTATTCAGTCTCGGCCACCCTTTATGGAAGAAGCAGTTAATGAATATTGAGTAGGTGGTTGAGACCTCAGCTCAGCCCATAAATGAAAGGCATGGGAAGGGTCAGAAGCAGTCGGTTCGTGGTACTCCGATGGATAGTTTTCCTGCAGAATCCATGTCATCTGAAGCATTGTCAGACAAGAAGCTACGTGTACAATCTGAAGGAAGATCATGCGCACGTAAAGCCTTAAATGAGGTAGCTCAGTTACCCTCCTGGGGCTAAGGAGGCGAATTTCTCTGGGTATATAGACTGAGTTTTCATATTTTGTAGGGCATGGATGGTAGAGCAGAGCTCCCGACTGTAATCTTTTAATGAAGCACTGGTTTTCTTGGCTATGTATATGTATATGAAATTTCCTTGTTTAATGTAAGGCAACTCTATTTTCATCTTGTTTCGATCTCATACTAAAAGGGTTCATGATTGAATGATTCACATGAATCGTCGTGATTGTGTTATGATAAAGGATTTATTATAAGGTTGTTATGTTCTTTTAGTGTTCCTTCTTTTGAATATAAGAAGTTCTTGTGTTCAAAATTTTCTTCTACAGGCTGTTGGAAGCTCGATGCCCACAACAACCCTTCACATTTCCTCACAGAAGTCTTCCTCCTACTCACCCTTATTACAACTTACTATCTGAAGTTTAACCAAGACCTCATCTTCTTGTGCATGCCTAGCTTAGTTTCTGAGTTAGAATGATATTGTTCCGAGTTTACTTCCATCCATCACCCTTTATCAACAAATCGTGACATTTAAACTGATGGGCCTCAGGATTACTCCTGCTGCAATCCAGGAGTGACTTCTGACGCCAACAGATTCAAACTATGATCGAACAATTGACATCATCTCGTTGAAAACAAATACACCACATATCCATTATCAACCTTTGGTGAGAAATACTACTAGTTCAGGGTCCATTGTCCATGCCACCCAAACCGCATCGAATTTGCATACGTGTCGCATGCTACTTAATGAGAATGAAACTCATCCCAATTGTGACGAGGCCATACAGAGCTTAAACAAAAAACGTAGACTAACTTATCAAAACTTGAAAAAGGTCATCTGTGAGAGAAAAAAATGCATTGGTAGTATAGGAAATACTACCCGTTCAGGGTCCAGTGTCAATGCCACCCAAACCGCATCAAATCTGCATAAGCATCGCATTCTATTTAATTAGAATGAAACTCATCCTAGTTGTCATGAGGTCATCCAAACCTTGAACAAAAAATGTAGACTAACTTATCACAATTTGAAAAATGTCATACGTGAGAGAAAAAAATACATTGGTAGTATAAGAAATACTACTAGTTCAGGATCCAGTCTCAGTGCCACCCAAATCGCATTCAATCTACATAAGAGTCGCATGTTACTTAATCAGAATTAAACTCATCCCAGTTGTCATGAGGTCATCCAGACCTTGAACAAAAAATTTAGACTAACTTATCACAACTTGAAAAAGGTCATACGTGAGAGAAAAAAAATGCATTGCTACGCTTCCTTCTAGATAGAAACTGACATATCACAACCTAAAAAAAATTGTTCGTGCACAACACAGTCACATTTTCGCATTTTCTGTTGAGCACAAACATCACATGTTGAATGACAAAGAACATAACAGTTTTCATCATCGATACGGTGAGGATGCAATGCTCATAAGAAATGTTGATTCCACCTCCAACATGGCTTGTCAACAAGTGAGACTAGTTTCCAGTGGCAAGCATAATTTAACCTACCACATCTTGAAAAAATAGATACGTAAGAGAAACAGGTACGGCCACATATCCCACAATGGTCATGGTACCGACCAAGAGGAAAAAATCACATTTCATGGGCTAGATCCAACACCATGCACTGCTACCAATGAAAACTAGCAAACATTTTCTACGCATATTTCCCTATGGAAGGAAGATGCAAAACAGATCTATATGAAACAAATTAAATATACTCCTTCCATTGCACGTGCAATTTCCGATCAATTGAATTTCACAAAAAACACTAAGTCTTTCACTCTTGATTTGGAAGCAGAATACCTCGGCTTGACACTAAATGATAAAACATTTTCGAGTGGCAATATTTGTCTTCCATGCAAACGATCACTTGAAAATGGAAAATTGCCACACTTTGCAACACCTGACCAAATAATATGTAATACACCACTACCAGATGTAAGTGCACTTACAGAACTTGAAGAGAGACTTGTGTCTCTGCGAATTGCATTTGCACAAATCAGCCCCTGGGGCTATAAATGACCCCAAATAGGCTTAAAAGGGTCAATTATTAATGTTCTTGTCCAACTAGATGTTGTGCAAAAATCCTTGCCACAATTCATTCACGATACAATGACAATTGTTGTAGCTCTCAAAAGACGCTTGCAATACAAGAATGCATAACATACAGGTAAAGTGCGTGTGCATGTTGTCATGAAAGCATTAAAAGAATTATGTTACAGGGCCCTGTACAAATCACATAACGTTTGTATAAATGAGAACTGGAACAACGTTCTTGGAGAAGGGGATGACAACTTTGCACAAACTCTTAAGACTTCTAGTGAATTTGATACAAGCGATGAATCGGAGAATGAAAGACTTGTTGAAACATTGATACATGGATTCATTGACTCACGACACATTAGTGACTTGCAAGACAAGATTGTCGAAATTACACCTGTTGAGGGGAAACATCCACTTGGAATATTCAAGGACAAATTTGCTAAGGAAATCAACTTCCCAACATTGTTCTATGGATATCCACTTCCTAGTGACATTACGGAATGATTCAGCTACCATAATATAGTTCGATGGGAGCTGCTACATTCAAGCGGTGACTTCTCGTGTCACATAACAAATTTGTTTTTCAAAACAATGCACATAATAATTGAGCAAATGTTGTCTTGCATGTGGGTACGAATAAGAAAAGGCTAGCTGCAAGGAAGAAATTTATTGGCCAAAGATGTCAAGTACAAAGCAAACCTAGAAAAAATCTTGAAATTTGATATTGGATACATAGATTTCAAAAACATTTGCGTCTCTCCTGACTATTTGCAACAAAACAATAAAACTATTTTTGCAATGATCCGACAATTGGGACTGCCAACATTTTTCATCACATTTACAAGTGTAGAGCATCATTGGGATCCGTTGGTGGCTACGGTGTCTGCATTGTATAGGAACATGAAAAGGAAAAAACAAATTGGTACACTGGAAAATGATGACATTGACTACCTCTTAAGAAAAGATCCGGTGACATGTACTCGCTACTATAGACATAGAATAAATGCTTTGAGACAATTGATATGGCATGATGAAACGTTTTTTCGGAAAAATATCAGACTACTTTTTTGTGATTGAGTTCCAGAATAGGGGGAGTGAGCATGACCACGCACTATTGTGGATAGAGGGTGCACCGGTCTATGGAAATGAAAACAACTCACAGATCAAGGAGTTTGTGGACAAATACATAACATGCAACACAGATCATTTGGATCCAAAACTTGCCAAAGTTCATAGACATTATCATACAAAAAGCTGTAAAAAATGAAAAAATTCACATTGCAAATACAACTTCCATGTGTCACCAATGAGAACAACAAGAATCATAGAGCCACTTAGTTTAGAGGACAATGTTGTCATTGAGAAATCTAAATCATTGTTCGCATTTCTAGAACAATGAGACTTTGATGAGTTAATGAGCTTCAACAACTTCTTGACAAAGCTAAATCTAACAGAAGATGAGTACATTCAAGCCATACAATGTACACTTAAACAACCAATAGTTTTCCTTAAACGAAAACTTTCCCATATTTGGAACAACGGTTTCTCCAAGGACATGCCAGTTATGTGGAATGCAAATACAAATGCATAGTATGTCCTCAATGCATATGCTGCAACACCATATTGTACCTCGTATATGACAAAGGTTGACAAATCTATGACAAGTGCATTCAGAAGAATACAGAAAGAACATGAAAGAAGTCATATTGATGCTATGCAAATGATACGTACGCTTGGAAATACATTACTTAATCTTCAACAAATGTCTGATCAACAAGCAGCCCACATTGCACTTTCCATGCCCCTCAATTGTAGTTCAAGGAAATGTGTCTTCATAAACACAACTCCACTTGAGAAATGCACAT
>ML785196.1:86155-99386 GCA_009831015.1 Picea engelmannii | reverse complement strand
TTTTTTCCTCTTCAAACAAGATTACATTGATTTTGTGATAAGTTTTCTAACTAACTTGCTCTAAGTGAACACCTTCTTTAGATAAACCATTTGTAATTGAGTTCCTTTCCCTCTATGCAGGGATAAGAAATAGAGGTGAAAACAAATCGGAGAGTAAGAACCTCTTTTAAGAATACCTTCTTTAGATAAACCATTTGTAATATATGTACTGATAAGGAATAGAGGTGAAAACAAATTGGAGAGTAAGAACCTCTTTTAAGATTGATTTCAACGATTCAATAGTCAATATGTAAGTAGCATTCCTTTTTACACATATTAAGTGCTATTTGTTCTATCTTAGAACAAAGTTAATTTTTTTTTTGTAAAGTTGTAATTAGCATGTGATTTAATAGTAAAAATAAAATTGTAATTGGCATGTGATTTAATAGTAAATGTATGAAGGTTTATTATAATATTTTTTCAAAGAAAAAAAAAAAAACACAACTTTTATTAAGATAAATAAAAATTACAATTTGAATCATGCATACAGAGAACAAGTATTTAGTTTAATAATGCTTTCAACTACAAGAGGAAGAAAAGTGCAGCGAAAATGGCCCTCAAATAGTGGCCCCATAATAATAGAAGAGCCACCAATCACAGCCAATAAAAAATGACAAAAACAAAGCAAGAAGAGAACTCGGATGGACCAAGCCAGAGCGACAAATAAAACCCCTCAAAAAATAGGTCCAGAGGGACAACATGAGATTCTGCAAAGAGGAAACCATAAACCGCACGCTCTTAACGGACCTCTAAGTGTTGACCCAACCTCATCAAAATCAACACCACACACCCGCAAGGAAAGGACCTCAAAGTTTTGATTCAAACCCCGAACAAAAAACCCCAGCCTCTACTCCAAAACCCAGAACCAAGGGGGAGGCAGGGATCCCCAACCACCAAGACCATTAAGAAAAAACTTGACAATACATCAAGCCCTGAACATACCAGCTGGGATGGATTGGTGAGTTCCAACCCCAAAGAAATCTTCTAAATCACTCTCGCACATACTAAAGGCTCGAGAAAAAATGGCCACCAATCTACATACTATGGAAGCAAGTCACTAGAAACACAGATCTGAGATTTATTATTCAAACCAATAATCATCAAACGACGTCCTCGCAAATAGACCCATAGGCTCTCAACCGAAACGGATCCGCTCCAGGGACGCTATCACCAACACAAATCTTAAGCTCAACGATCAAAAAAGCATCAGAAACCAAAAATGACTCCCCGTAGGAGAAAGAAACAGATCACAATGAGCCCGATCTGGATTATAAGGCATCTATCTCAAAACACAATCTCACATCTGAAGAGTCACGAACCAGGCCCGCTCTCAAGTGAGCGCGTCCATAAAAGAAATAACTAGAAAAAAATTAGAACCGTTCCAAAGAGGGCAAATTCACCACCAGAGAAAGCACCCAATGTCCAGAAAGTCTGGCGTGAGAGGGACACGACAACAGAAAGTGAATCATCTACGAACCAACCTACGACTAGAAAAACCCTAATCGCAACACTACATTGTTAATATTATTACTGTGAAGATTTATTATAATATATTAATACTTAGTATATATTTTTTAATTTTTTAAAATAAAATATTTTAATAAATTCAATTTTATTTTAATAAAATATTTTATTTTATTAAATTTTATATTTAACCAATTATATTGTAACACAAAATTTTTGAAACAATACATTTACATATTACATTTAATCAATTATAAACAAAAAAATATTATATTATGCAGCACAAAAACTCTCAAACAATACATTTATCGTAAGCATGTGTGTGGAAATTGCATATCTATTTGTAACCATCCACTAAATCAAAGATGCTACTTACTCCCTTCTTGATGGATACAGTTGGCATCAACATATCAACAAAAATAGTTCTACATTTGACCACTCCACTCTCGTACATTCTTTTGATTAATATGTCTTATACATTAAATGGAATTTTATGTATAGGTGGAACCAACGACACCACGTTTAAAAGAGAAGTGATGCACTTCTGTAATCTTTAATGAAAGATTGGCTTTATTCACTTTAAAAATGTTTTGATCCCTYGTTGAAGTTTTGATTTATTTTTATTTTTATTTTTATTTTTATTTTTATTTTTATTTTTATGGAGAGACTTTAAAAATGTTTTGATCCCTTSTTGAAGTTTTGATTTATTTTTATTTTTATTTTTATGGAGTGTTATAATTTTGTTGTGAATAGTTAATGAATATATTTATTATTTGTTTATAATGCAGATTGACTCATCATTGTTATTTTATTGGTTGATAATGTAAATCGATTGTTATTCAGGGAAAACCAAATTACTTGAAATAATTTGCTAATAATTCATAAAATAAGCTTCCAYTCTTTAAGAGATGTTTTTAGATCTTTTATCATTAACTTGTTTTTAGATCTTTTATCATTAACTTGTTTTTATATAAAGAAGACAAGTTTTTAATTAATCAAGAGCAATTTTTAACCTTATTCCAAAACCAAAAATTGTATATATATATAAATGTAATATTTTAATTGTATGTTATATATAATTATATATAAATAATAATTTGGTTCATTGGATGGATGTAGTTTTTTATTTCTAGATTGATAATTAATATTATGATTAGTAATTATTAAACAATATTATTAATGTAATAATATATTATAACATAAAGTATAAATATATATATAATAAAGTATAAATATAAAATATATTTATATTGTATGTATAATATAATATAAAGTATAAATATATTTATTACTTAATGGACACATCTCTTCATGGATGGTCACTGTGTGTTCTTTATATATAGAACATTCATCATTGTAATAAGATATTCATTCGCATACAATATCATCTCTTATGAAAAATCAACATGGTATCAGAGCGGGACTAAGCTTGACTCCCTCGGGCGAGGGCCCATGAAAATGAGAGTAGAGTAAAGCCTTGTAAGTGTGCGCGAGGGCCCATGAAAATGAGAGTAGAGTAAAGCCTTCTAAGTGTTAAATTTATGGGGTTGTTGTAATCTCTATGTACTACTTTTTACTCCTACCTAAATTATAGAAATAATTCCATAAATTATGGTGGGCTGTAATTTCTAGTAAAAATGTCTAATTACCTAAATACGAGGAATGTACTCCATATTTACTTCTACCTATATTTATGCAAAGAATCGTATGAATTATGGGGGAACAATTTAACAAAGTCAACTACAATGTGGATGGATTATAACCAAATTAATCTTTGGGTAGTTACGAGAGGTATTCTCCAATTATTTATAAGAAAGACAATTTAATTTAATTTTAAATTTAATTTTCAAAGGGACATTTCTTTTTGGATCAATTTAATATTACTATAAAAATACTCAACAATAGACACACATATTTTTCTCTCTCACAAGTGGGAAGTGATCTAAGGAAGAGATAAAAGTTTCTAAGTAGTTGAAATTTTTTGAGAGGAATTACTTAGTGATGTTGTAGAGTTTACTAAAGTAATATCGTTGGAAGTAATTACCACGTGCGGAAAATTGTGCTTGTCTAATCTAACACTAGAAAATCAACATTGTTAGTTGTATGACATCGATTATATGATGGATGTGTGTTCATAGAAGATGTATCATTTCGAGGGCCACTGTATATAGTTGTGCATAAGATAAATTGATCTCCTCTAGGAGATGCTTTTTGTTGTTCTTGTTTCTTGTTCTGGGCACGTCAAAGGTAATAGCTCTGAGAAGGAGCCATAATGACAGTCGTAGGAAGAAACATGAGCAAGACTATTTAGACATAGAGTTGTGCACATCCATGTAATAAAGAAGAAGAGGAGGTCAACAAATGCAAAGGGAGTGTTGAGATTTTATGTAATTTCAGAAGTTATTCTTAAGTGTTAATGTTTCCACATCGGGCTGACATTCTCTCGGGATTGGTTATGGTAATTTGACCAATGGATAATGACCCTGACATAATCTTTTAAGGACATAAGACTAAAAATGTGTGGCTTTCAACATCCTGAAGGACTGAAATTCTTCATGTGGAACAGATGGAAACATGATCAAGAAGAATGGTCCTTGTAATCACAAAACACTCTGTTGAGTATGTGAGAACTGCAGGACACTCAATGTACAGATTGAAGAAGGATTTATATGGATTAAAGCAATCACCTAGAGCATGGTATGGCAGGATTGACAATTTTCTAACGAGCTTAGGATTTCTAAACAACAATGTAGATCTTAACTTTTACTTTAAAGGTTGTGGATGATGGTCTGATAATACTACTGTTGTATATGGATGACCTATTTCTAAACATGTGTGGAAAATCTCATCTCAGAGTGTAAGAGTTTGAGATGAAAGATATCGGGATGATGCATTACTTTTTGGGTCCCGAGGTATGGCAGATACACGACAAGATCTTTCTGAATCAAGGGAAGTATACACTAGAAATCCTGAAGAGGTTCGGGATGTTGGATTGCAAGGCAATGACTACACCTATGGTATCAAATATGAAGTTGTTGCAGGATATGACTTTAGAGACTGTGGATGTTACTTTGTATAGGAAGATGGTGGGTTCGTTGATGAACTTGAAGAACACAAGACCAGATATATATTTTGCTGTGAACACCCTGAGTCAATATATGGAGCAACCTATGTAGGTTCATTTGGTTGCAACAAAACATGTGATGATGTACCTTAAGGGTACAATGGATTATGGTCTCAAGTATGTGACAAAATATGAGTTCAGGTTATATGGATATTCGGATTCAGACTGGGTCGACATTATTCCTGATCGGAAGAGTACTTTGACATATTGATTCAGTCTAGGCTCCAGTATGGTTTCATGGAGCAACATGAAGCAATTGTGTGTAGCACTCAGTATGGTTGAGGCAACGTATGTGGATGCATGTGCATCAAGTCGTGAAGCAACGTGGCTTCAGAAATTGCACACTATTGGTCAAAATTTGACTTGTAGGTAAGACCTACAAGAAGAGGATGACGAGACTTGTTTTGGAGGACAAGTGATGAAATCAACAGGTTGAAGATTTAGTTGATATTCAATGCTTGAGAGGGAGTTGGACGGTCAATTCCAAAGGGTGTTGAGTACTATAGTAAGGAGTAAGAGGCTCCGTCGGATGCATGAAGCAATCATGTGTGGTGCTCGGTACGGCTGAAGCTGAGTATTTGGCAGCACGTGCAGTAGCAGCGTGGCTTTGAGAACTTTTGTCAGGGTTATTTGGTCTCGAACTGGAGATGGCCTACAATTTGTGTGACAACCAAAGTTGCATGAACTCGTAAGAGAACCCCGTGGTCTATGACAGGTCGAAGCATATTGAGATCATATATTACTATATCGAGGATATAATGCAGAAGGGAGCAGTGAGGCTCCAATTTCATTACTACAGAGGATCAAGTTGAGGATGTGTTTACCAAGCCACTGAGGCTCCAATATGTGGCTACAGATGAGAAGGTTGCAGATGTGTTGACAAAACCATTGTCAAGGATGAAGTTTGATTACTTCAGGGACAAGCTTAACATAGTCCCTCTTCAGAGGGAGCGATGGCTTCAATTGTTATCGCGGGGTAGTGAGCACCGATATCTAGTGCCGTGAACCACATGATATATATATATACACATGATTTTATTTGTATTAGCAAAGTGTTGTAGGTTCATAAGTAAAAAATCTAATACATCGTTTTTTCAAAATAGCTACTACAAGTTTATACTTGGGAAAAAATTCCTCCCTCTTACATAATGTTTAATTGGCTACATCTTAGTGCCATTTAAAAACAATACTACATGTTATATTCTTACATAATCTCCTAAGAGTAAACAAACTTTAAACAACATAAATTATACTAAATTAAAAGAGTTTGAGCTCCGCGTCCACAATACTTTGATGAGCATTATCCTGGCATGTTCCTAGATGGTACTGTTGCATCGTCTTGGTCTCCTTCTCCATAATTGAGCCCACAAATAAGTTCGCCCTAGCTTGCGCCATACATTGGTAATTCAACAACTCCAAGACAATACATGATCGAGAAAGATATTCTCTTGCTTTAATTCTTGTATCATATTCCCCTGGTAACTCATAGTTTCCATGATTATAACAACCTTCTTATCTTGCGGAAAAAACCGATGAGGGGATCCCTTAAGAAAGAAAAAATTCCTTGCATTTAACTTTATGGTAATAAAATTCGCCCAACTCCTTGGCTGCTTTGCAATGTTCCTTGTTTGAGACCACAAGCCTCTTTAGCCAATGTGTTTGCTTAAATTCCATTCAGATTTCTTAGGACATGGTAATATTTTGCCTCCTCAAATCTTACTTCCTCGTTCGTTATTCTTTGAATGGTTCTTGCAAAGTTGCTTTGGCTTTGCCTGGACTTTTTCCTTAATGCTTTGATAAATAACTTGAAGTCTTCTATCATTGTTATTTTCCTATACCTTTTGGAATTGGTTAATCTCAGACCCATGAATAATGAATAAAGCTAGTACCTCAACTTGATTATTAGTTCCTCGACCTAAACCCCATGCAGATGTATTTCTTTCTTTTCCATTGAAATCATAAATGATCTTCCCACTCATGCCACCCCAAATTGTGAGATTAATGGTTTATAAAATATGTCTATATTAAATTTTTATAATTTTATTTTAACTTTTTTGATATTTATAATTTTAATTTTTTTCCTTTTTTATTTATTTTTATTATATTTATAAATGACATCTTATTTAAATTATATGAAATTAATTAAATTAAATCAATTAAACTAAATCCTTAAATTTTA
This sequence comes from Picea engelmannii, assembly GCA_009831015.1. NCBI lineage: Eukaryota > Viridiplantae > Streptophyta > Pinopsida > Pinales > Pinaceae > Picea > Picea engelmannii. Next base: position 92,580 of record ML785196.1, on the reverse strand, counting down.
ATTCTAAATTATATTTAAAGAATATTTATATGATTAGATTTTATTATTGTTTTTTTAAGAATTTTTATTATATTTATAAATGACATCTTATCTAAATTATATATGAAATTAATTAAATCAAATCAATTAAACTAAATCCTTAAATTATATTTAAAGAATATTTATGTGATTAAATTTTATTATTGTTATTATTATATTAGATTTTATTATTGTATGAAATTAATTAAATCAAATCTATTAAACTAAATCCTTAAATTATAATTCTAAATTATATTTAAAAAATATTTACATAATTAGATTTTATTATTATTATTGTTTTTTAGATTACCTTGTTTTTATCTTTTGTTTTATTCTTCATCATTATGATTATTTTTAATTTTATTAATAAAATTAAAATTAAAATTCTTGAAATAAAAATTATAAATTATAAATTTTTATTTAAAAAATACAAATATTTTTTATATAATTTTTTTAATAAAAAATATATCATCCACTATATTAAAAATATCAAAAGAATAATTTTTTTAATAAAAAATATATCATCCACTATATTAAAAATATTTTAAAATATCAAAAGAATCACTTTAACATACACTAAATCTAAAACTTCTTGTACCCTTACGCATAACTATACAAAATCGTAAATTTCTTTAAAGATGGGATGACATCCACATAAGGATGATCATCTTTGTCTTTTGGGTGGATTTTTAGATGATTATTGCCTTACTTCTATCATTATGGTAGTAGGTTTGCAATTGTTGAAATAAATTAAAATTGGAAAATATTATATTAAAAGTGTTGTAATTAAGTCGAATAGTAGAGAATATAACATGTGTTAATATAGAGAGTTAATACAAAAATTATAGTTTTTTTTAACCACACAAAAATGTTTGAAAATGTTTATGAGTCTTACATTTCAATGAATTTTTATAGTAAATTTATTGAAAAAACACTTAAAATCCTATTACTTTAAAAAACACGAGTTCTTAGTGAAATACATGGTGATTGTAGGCTTTCTCTTCTCCGATATTAAAGAGAAGGGAGCTTTATTGTTCAATTTCCATGTTGTCTTTCAATTGATGAAATGTTGCCTTGTCCTTGTGATCCTCTTGCATAGATGAACTAAAATCCCCTAATTTAATGCAATGGACTGAGCATCTTTGCCAAACCATGTTCCTTAACATGCTACACTTTGCTTCCATGTCATCGATCTTTTGCCTCTGCTGAACTAGTTGATTCAAGATTGTTGCATTATGGGAAGTGCAATTGCGTTCATTGTCCCAAACCTTAGTCACTAAAAATAGACATGCCCTATTGCCTTGAATTCCCTCTTCATGCATTATCAAGGTCTTGCAATTCTCTTGGAGGTCTCGGTAGTTTATTGTGTCTGAAATTCAAAAGGGCAGTTGGGCTAGATTTTGACCAAGCCGAGCAATAACATCAAGACACAAATGAAATCCAACCAACAAAAAAACTACTAAGTTGTATTATCACAACCTTTTTTTCCTTTAGATTGAAACTACTCCCAATAAGAAACATAGATTCAGAGCTCAAGAACATACATGGATATGTTGAATTCAATGCTTTCCAAAGTGCCAAGTAATTACTCTAGGATGAGAGAGAGCTTAGAAGACACAACATTAATCCCACAATCCAACAAAACTTTCAAAATAACATAATCTAGAGATATGCTAAAGACCCACTCTTTTTGGTAATTATCCTCTAAGAGCCACCAAGTAGAAAAACCTGCAAACCATATTTCCAAAATATAGACCAGAGAAACAACGAAACGCTTACCCAGTTGGTTCCAAAATGCCTAATTGTACATTTATTTCCATTGCAAATTCTAAATGTGTGTTGAAGCATAATCCCACTGTGTTAATGACTATCCATATTAATGGATTCAATAGCACGAGCATGAGTGAATTCCCACATGCGTAGGGGATGGGCTATTGTCCTTTAATTAGGTCCTCGCCTTGCCCTTAAGCATTGGTATAAGGGATGATGACACACGAGTTACTAAACGCAGATGCGACATGGCTTAACTTGTCAAAACTCAAAGCAAGTCACAGAAAGTGCTCATCCTCTCACTAAATCTTTGTCAAAATGTTGGGATTGGACTTTAACCTAAGGATAATGAGCATTTGTGAGCTTCAAAATAAAAAATAATTAATCATACACAAACTCTAAGGTTAGGGATGATGATTACTTGCTTAACAATATTTGTGAGCTTCAAAATCAAGAATAATTGATCATACACAAACTCTAAGGTTAGGGATGATGATTACTTGCTTAACAATAGCTAAAACTTTATGGAAAAAACTTTGTGAGAGTTTATAAACTCTTAAATTTTGTGAGAGTTTATAAACTCTTAAATTTTGTGAGAGTTTATGAACTCTTACACATTTTTTTCCAGAAAATTTTAGCTATTATCATGACTAACTTCCACTAGATGTGGAAGTATGAACTCTTAAATTTTATGAGAGTTTATGAACTCTTACAGAGTTTTTTCCAATTTTATTTAGCTATTATTATAACTAAGTATGGAAACCTACACGAGCTTACTAACTCTGAGATCAAATTAATATTATAATATAATTTTATTAACAATGAAAAATCAATTTTTATTTTTCATTATTTAATCACATAATTAAAAAAATAAATTATTATAAACCTTTTTTTTTCCAAGAAAAAATTCCTCGAGATTATATATATTTATAAAATCATTTACAATGCAAGCTTCATCGAGCTTTTGACTAAAATAACAGCACACTAGCTGTGGGGTCGTAAATACGGTCAAGATGCGTCCGATTTGCAAAGGGACCATGTCCAGCAAGGCGAAGAAATAGGTAGGAAGGAACAACAAAGGATCAAGCATTCACTAAACTGTCAACATACAATAGCTATGTGCCAGCCTACATCATTCGAAGATATTAATGGAGGATATGAAGCTTTCAATCCCGTTTTCACAATGGTAGACTGAGAGTCTCCCTACCTCTTCTTTTAGGGCCCTCTTTGAGAGAGCATCCGCCTCCCTATTGTGTGTTCTGGAAATGTGCCGGAAGTTGATGTCGGTGAAGTGTTTGGAGAGATCCAGCGTTTTTCCCTTCCAGCCTTCGATATGGACCGAATGTAGCTTGCATTTTTGTTTTATCTAGTCTATAATGAATCTCGAGTCACCAAGAACTAGAATGTGATTGATAGACCAAAAAGAGGCTAAGGTGAGGGAGGCCCATAATCCCAAGAGTTCAGCTTTTGTATTAATACCCACCCCGCAGTTTAAAAACCACTTAGTGATCCTCTTCGAGTGAGATTTGAAGAAGCCTCCAGCCCCGCAGCATAATCCAATGAACATTGCAGCTCCGTCAAAACAAGCAAGAGTGTATCCTTCTGTCAAAGTAAAATCACAAACTTTGTGAGGGAAGGACTTAACCAAAGAAGATTGCCAATGGAAGGTGACCATAACTCTGTGAACAATCTAAACGACATTAAACCTTAACATTAATATATTTCCATCATTTTACTTCTAAACGACAATCCAACACCCCTCACCCTACTTTCCTATCATTCACAACCCATCCATACATGAGAGATTCCCAACCAAATAATTCAAGAGTGGCCGCCCACCCAAAAAAAGACTAAAAACCGCCCCCATAACGAACCATCACCTTCTAAAAAGCGCACCGGAATAAAGCCATAAATAATCGCAGATAAAAAAATTAAAAATTCCTGTGATTTCTTGAATAAACACGTGGCTCCTCCAGGGAAATGCCAAAAAAATCAACATACAATTTCGAACTCCAGATGAACGCGGAGATAGCAGATGATGTCAGCAAAGGGAGGGCTTGGCTAGCATTTCATGCGATGCATTAGCATTTTATGCCAAAAAAATGCCAGCGGCTGCCCGGTTTGGATTGGATGGACAGAACTCAATAGGGTTTGGTTTTGTTGATCGTGGGGTCTCGGCCATTTATTTTAACGGTCCGTTTTCAAGTTAGATTGAAAATCTGAAATCATTTTTAAATTTCTGTTTTTTTATCCTCTGGTAGTCTGTTAACACAATGTGATGGCCTGCTCTGATTTATTCACAACACCGGGCGAGGTTCGATCCCGGGTCTTCTCGGAGCCCGGCGGCGTTTGCTTCATGGAATTTAGAGGGAATTTCGTGGAATTCGGCTTATCTTGACGTGCAAGTCCGAGGCCGGATCGTCTGGTGCAATGACGGATATTAAACGATCGGCGGCGGCGGCAGAAGACGGGGATTACTATTCCATGCAGCAGAAGGTGAAATTCCTGTGCAGCTTCGGGGGTTCGATTCTTCCCAGACCCTCGGACGGGAAGTTGCGGTACGCCGGCGGCGATACGCGGATCGTTTCCGTCACCAGGGATGTCAATTACCGTGAACTGATTGGGAAATTGCAGGAGGTTTATGATCGGGAGGAGCCATTGACGCTGAAATACCAGCAGCCGGAGGATGATTTGGATTCCCTGGTTTCCGTGTTGTGCGACGATGATGTCTATCATATGATGGAGGAGTACGACATACTCGATGCCGGCGAGGGGGTTTTGTCGAAAATCCGGCTTTTCTTGTTCGCAGCCGGAGAAGACGACGATCATCATCATCAGCAGAATGAATTCCCGTCAAAATTCTCGTCGATAGAAGGGAATGATCCCCGGGACTCCGAACAGAGGTACGTGGATGCTTTGAATTCCGTGGTTGAAATAATCAGACTATCTGATAACAACAGCAACAGCAATAATAATAACGGTAATTGTTCATTAATTGAAGCCGGGGTTGCACAGCATGTGTCTGTGGCATTGCCGGTTTCTTCCATGAAACCCTTTGTGAATGTTGGAGGATCTGCGTCGTCATCCCCGCCTTCTTCCCCTTCTCAATATCATAGGCAGAGCCCTCATGTTCACGATCATTCTTATAAGAATCCCATTAGTCATCATCATCAGTATGTGCATAGCAGTAATTTCGTCCAGCATAGAGAAACCCCAGGGCTTGAATTCCCTGCGAAAGGGCTAGCTGAGGTGGGCAGCAGTCATCATCAGTATGTACATAATTTAGGTGTTTCTGGTCACGAGTCTTTGATCCTCGATGTTGATGGTGCCCAATACGAGCCGGGAACCGAATTCCCTGTAAAGGGGCGAGAATTTGAGCTTGGTAGTCCACATCATCTTCAGTATTTGCGCAATAGTAATTTGTCCGGGCACGAACCGCAGGGTTTTGAATTACATCCCAACAGCCAGGTTGTTGAATTACATCCTAAGGTGCATTCTGAACAAAGCGGCCATTGCCAGCCTCATCATCAGCAGTTTGTGCCTTATGCACACGAATCCTATGGGGAAATCCCCATGGTATCTGTGGTCGAATTTCCTTCAAAAAGGCAATCTGAGGTCAGCAGGGGTGAGTTTCCTTCAAAGGAGCAGTCCGAATTAAGCAGTTTTCACCAGCAGTATGTGCCTTGTGGACACGAATCCTATCGGGAAATTCCCACAGTATCTGGAGTTGAATTTTCTTCAAAAGGGCAATCTGAGGTCAGCAGGCGTGATTTTCCTTCAAAGGGACATTCTGAGTTTGGCGGTTTTCATCAGCAGTCTGTCTCCAATCGATATGAACCCTATCAAGAAATTCCCAGAGTGTCTGGATCTGAATTTTCTTCAAAAGGGCAATCTGAGGTTGGTAGGGGTGAATTGCCTTTGAAAGGACAAGCTGAGTTTGGAAATGTTCGGTATCAGTATGTCTCCCATGGACATGAATCCTATCTCCAAGTTCCCATGGTATCAGGAGCTGAATTTACTTCAAAAGCGCAATCTGAGATCGGAAGATTCGAATTTCATTTGAAAGGGCGACCTGAGGTTAGCAGTCTTCATCAGCAGCAGGTGCCCCATCAGCGTGATTCTTATCTGGAAATTTCTCCTTTATCCAGGGTTGAATTTCCCGATCAAGAGCAGCGATCTGATGTTAGCAGTCATCATTCGCATGTGCTTACTAATATCACACCTCCCCAGCATGAATCTTATCATGAAATTCCTGCAGTGCCTGGGTTTGAATTTCCTTTGAAAGGGCAATCTGATATCGGCAGTGAGATTCATTCGGAAATATTAATCAACAGACAATACAAAGAGAGTGTGGTGGATACATTTATGACACATGTTGAATCCCGTGGAAATCTGCAGAAATTTGAGCAGCAGCATGTAAATGTCCAATCTGGAATTGTTGTTGGCAAAGTGGGCAGTGATAATAGGCGAATTTCCAATCTTTTATCTCATCAATTCGATATGAATTCCCCAGCTTGCCTTCAGCCACAACAGAAGCCACTAGTATATCACCAGGCTGCTGGGCACAGTTCTGCTGGGGTTCACCATGATCAAGAGCTCATGTACAAAGATCATCATCATGAACTTGGCAGTTCAAA
>ML785196.1:32364-50976 GCA_009831015.1 Picea engelmannii | reverse complement strand
GTTTCACTTTCCGGGAATTCTATCCATTGAAAAGGTGCGTTGAAGGTGCCAAAGAGTTCCTTGGGCTAGGGCACACTTTTCTAGATGACTTTTGGGCTGAAATTCCTCTGTAATAAAAGCCCTAATTTTCTTGTACGACAACAGTGGCATTTTTCTTTTTCCCATGAAAGATGCTCTCTTCAGCTTAGCTTTGAAACCATGTTAGAGTTTAAGCTATTATTAGGTTTCTTTTCAATTTACTAGATAACCATAGCATAGATAGGATCACTGAGAGAAACACAATCACAAGAGACACATCATTTATCTTGGGAAACCCTCATGGGGGAGAAAACCCAGCAAAAACTTCCTTAATATAGATAGCCAATACAATGCCAAGAGAATAAACCAATCACTACAGAAAGTCCTCTCCCAAGTAATGCGCCTCTCTCTCTTCTCCAACTGCAGCTCCAAACTTGCGCTCTGGATGATCGAATGAGTAAGTGAGTCAATGAGGTGCTGGCCTCCTTTATTTATACAATCTGGCAGGTGCTGAAAGGAAGTGTCTTTTCACTGGCAGGGCCAACTTCTCTTTCTGGGTGGTTAGACTTAGAACCACTTTAGTTTATTTTGGGGGTCGACTTCTCATTTTGCATATTACAATTAGGGTTTGACCAATCCACAAAAGGGGATTTGGTTATTTATAATGCTCGACATGATCAATCCACTAAAGGGGATTGATCTAATGAATAATACATCAATAATAAAATAAAATACTCTTTGCAGTTACAATATTTCAACAAAAAGTAGCCCCAACGTCCAAGTATTAAGGGTTAAATCACCACAGAAAAGGAGGTCGTACGAAATTTTCTGGAAACCCTAGAAGGGCCGTACAGTTCTGCAAAAAGGGAACTGAGACTTGGTGGATGCTTGTGCAATGGGTTCTTTCAAGACCTATGCTCTGATACCATGTTGATTTTTCAACGAGCAAGGTTAAGCATGAAGTTCATTCCAATTTTAGCATTTAACCATAACCATAAATGTTGCAGTAACCAAGATCACAAGAAGAAGCACCATGCACAAGAACACAAGAAGTATCCTGGGAAACCCTTCTCAATAAGGGAAGAAAACCTAGCCAAATCCTTTGCTATATTCTTCAGGAGAAATACCTTCACCACCAAGACAAACCCTAGCACACAAGAGGGTGCTCAAACCCTAGAACTCTAGCGCCCAAGAGAGGTGTGCACTTTTCCCAAAGAAGTGTACTTGCTGAAATTTCCAAACTCACATGAAAGATATGTTTCCTCAATGGGAAAATTACCTTTACTTATACTAACCTAAACCTATCAATAGAAGTGTCTATTGGCACAACAGGGCCGACCTCACTTAGCTAATAATATAATTAATATTAACCAGATTAATTATCTTTTACATTAATTACAAGACACATTAAGGTAGGGCCGACCTGTACCCTTTACATTACAATTAGGGTTATAGGCAGGTCTGACTCTTGAACAATATAGCAAGGGATCTTGTACACCCACTAGTGCTAATCCACTAGGGGCACATCCATAGGGATGTCCATATCTTTGGCTCTGCATTACACAGAAGAACCAGATCTTCACACGTTCACCTATGCTCATCCATAGGCATGCCCACTTTACAGACCTTCTTTCCCACTGCCTCACACAGGAGAATCATCTGGAGTTTTTCTCGTCAACTCTACTGCACAGAGGAGGCTAATACATCATCTTCATTTTTGTTCACATGACGATGCACCCAACACTTTGGGATTTCACACGTTCACCTTGTGCTCAGCCACATGCACACCTAACTCAACAGATCGCCTTTCGCAATGGATAATCATCTGGAGTTCTTCTCAACTCTTTGAATGGAGGAGGTCATCTCTACGTTCCAATTCTGTCTCAAATAGGAACCACGTACCCTTCTTAAGGGCTTTCTCTCAGGTTTGTAAGCTGGAGAAAGACTTACATAGCTGCAATGATCCACATCTCATAGGTTTGTAAGCTGGAGAATGTCTCACATAGCTGCAATCATCAACACACCATACACCCACATTGGATCCAATGCCTTCGACATTTTGTTTAGATGAAAATATTAAACCTATGGCACAAAAAAAAACCAAAATAAGCACACGATAATGTAAAGGTTAAATAATAAGAGCTAGATGAATTAAAATGATTGAATCTTCCATTCAAAAACAACAAGAAGAGGCACATTGCAAACCCTAGCCTAACTCTAAAAATAAAAAAAACAAAGTTCAAATCTTCAAGTTCAAACTTCAAACAAATGAAAGAAAAACATTTTTGATCATACCTGGAAATCTTGATCTCTCCGCTGGTGCTAATGGCAGCAAGATCCTTGGCTTTCTCCTCCTTGGATAGATGCACAATGACTTCCCTCACACCTCTCTAGCTCTCTCACACTTTACAAATGAAACAATGAGCAAAAAAAGGAACCCGTGGCCTCTAAAATCCCCTCACGCGCACTTTTTCCGTGGCTAAACCCAACAGTCCGACATTTTCCATCGACCCGCGACACTTTCCTAATTTCTCGCGAGTTAATGAATGTGTCGCGACACATTCAAAATGTCGGAAGTGTCGCGACATTTTCCTTCAAAAATTTCGGGCCAGTGAAAATGTCGACGACATATCCGACATTTCCAAAATCTAGGCGATATATTCAACAGTGGTCTAGATAGCCCTGTATGAGGGCTTATGCTCTTCCAGATCTCACAGATGTGAGTGGAAGAATGGCCCATATGATTCAACTTGTATCGTGATATTGTTTATGCAGGTTGATATCAGATGATATGACTGTTGTAGAGACTGTATGTCTCTAGAGAGTAGTTGTATACTACTGTGGTGGATGTGTTCCACTGATTGTGACTATGTGTCACTGGTTAGTAGCCGTGTGCTACTTGGTATGGTTGTGTAACACTGGATAGTAGTTATGTACTACTATGGATAGACACAGTTGTGTTCTATCAGATGACATTGTTCTGATTGTCATGGAGATTATCCAGTTGAATAATGATGACGGTGCTCGTGATTTGATCATGAGATAGCCTGTGTGGCTATGATGATGCTATCGGTTGAATGGTATGTTTGTGCTCAAGACCATTTCCTTTTTTATACCTCCCTAGCTAGGAGGGAGTGTTGATATTATGGTAGCTGCGTGAGGTATTAACCTCCACTTGTGACCTTTGATGAGATTAGAATATTCCAGGAAGCAAGAAGAACCCTAAAAGACTTGGACATAACCCTAGAAGTAAAGTCGACTAAAGAGAATATTTTATATTGAGTCTTTAGCCTCCATAAAGAGATGTCGACCTAGACAGCCTGGAGAGAGCAGTATATATATAAGGCGCCAGAGCTCATTTGGCACACACAAGTCGCAACTGTAGAAATCCAGTAGTGCGCAAGTCTGGGGAGCAGCTGCAGTTGCAATTACTGCAACCTGTAATTTCGGTCTTTCTGGGTTGGACTTTCTGATCAGTCTTGGTTATCTTTGCTTGGTGCATTAGCCTTGGTTGGCTATTGATTTGCTACCAGAATTCTTCTCTCTGTCAAGGTCAAGGTGCTTGGGGGTGGCATTCGTGCCTATGGTTGGGTGACAATATTGCTATATTGTCTATGATTAAACAAGCACACCCACTTTTCTAACATAGAGAAGCTCATTATAGGGTGCAAAACAAACATGGCAGCTGATTGGAGCTGAAGGACATCGACATGATGCATTACTTCTTGGGTTTGGAGGTTTGGTAGAGACCGATGGAGATTTTCCTTGGGCAAGGTAAGTATGCAGTTGAGATCTTGAAGACATTTTAGATCTAGGACTACAAACCTATGGCCACACTCATGATCATTAATTTGAAGAAGGTGACAGTTTTAGATTCAGAGTTGGTAGATCCCATGTTGTGTAGGTAGCTAATAGGTTCCTTGATGTATTGGGTCAACATTCAGTTAGATATATGTTTTGTAGTAAATACCTTGAGTTAGTTCATGTTGGAGCCAAGGCAGGAGGGGCACAATGGAGTATGGACTGAGATATCTTGGAGATGGTGAAGTGAAGATGCAAGGATATTTAGACTCAGATTGAGTAGGTTGAGCGACCAAGAGAGAGAGAGAGAGAGAGCATGGATTCAGGGAAGCAGACTTCTGTGGCACTTAGCTCAGCAGAGGTTGAGTACACGGTAGCGAGTATTGCTAGTTGTGAGGCCATGTGGTTGCACAAGTTACTTGTAGGTTTGTTTGATCAGGAGTTGGACGACATAGTCATTTACTATGATAATTAGAGTTGTATCAAAATCTATGAGAATCTAGTGTTTTATGAAAGGTCCAAGCATATGAGACAGGGTTCAGAAGGGAGCAGTGAAGCTACAGTTTATTCCCACAGATCATCAGGTAGTTGATATTCTGACCAAGCCCTTGTCAAAAGGGAAGTTGGAAGCATTCAAAGACAAAGTTGGTTTGGTGTAGAATTCCTTCCTCGCTAAGAGGGAGTGTTGAGAAATATAGTTCGAACAGGAACTTCCGCATAGGTTCGGTATGAACATGCGAGAAGTAGTTCAAGATATTTCGAAAAGTAATTCTATTTTGTAATTCACTTTAGTAAAAAAGAGTGAAAAGTCTTATATTTAGTTATTGAGTCTAAAAAGTATTTCATGCATGCATGACTTAAACTAGGAGTAATCTCAAAATAGATTTGGGTTTTGGTCTCAACTAAGATTATAAAGATAGGTCAAGATAGAGGATTTAGAGCAATTGAGCAGGTTGAGCGACCATGAGAGAGAGAGAGAGAGAGAGAGAGAGAGAGAGAGAGAGAGAGAGAGCATGGATTCGGGAAAGAGGCATTTCCGGGCAGCTGTCATAGGCTGTACAGTTCTGTACATTCGTACGGATAGACGCACAATTCGTACAACTCAGTTTAGGGTGATTTGTTGACTGTGCCGTTGTTGGTTTTTAGTAGACTATTTTAATGTTCCTGACCTGGCTAGTCTGGGAAATATTGCTAGTTTGATATGTCTACTGTAGATAATTCATTGGTACAACCTAAGTCACCTGACATGAAGACACACAGAGGACGCGAGAATACGAGTATCCGATACGGACATGGCGACCCTCGAAATCAGGACATGAGGGACACGTTATATATATATATATATATATATATATAATTTTAATATATATAAGACTAAGTTAAAAATTACCGAAATAGACAAAATATTGATAGATCATAGACTATAGTAGATATTGATTAGTGATTCAGTGATACATCATGATCTCCAAAAAAGATACATCATACATCATACAAATCAATCAAACTCTAAACATCATACTCATAGATGATAGAGCATAGACATATTGATAGTCTGATACGGTGATACCGTATACAATGTACATGATACAAATAACCCACAAAACAGTGAGAATTCAAAGCATACCACAGGTTTGTCAACATGCATACACAGTGCTCAAAGGAAAGGAATCAAATGAATGATCCATGTGTTCATGTCTTTAATATGTTTGCACAAATTCTACAGTAAAACATTGATTAAGCCCTCAAATAGTGTTAAAATGAATGTGATGATAGCATATTGAGTTAGGTCGTTGCATCATGTATTGCATTGATTTGTTTCCAGAGGTGCTTTGGATGTTAGGTCTATCAAAATGTTTCAAAAAAAGCAATGGAACAAAACTGAAAAATAAACCATTCATGTGAACCCTTGTACCATTATCACAAGTTCCAAAGAGCTGGAAGAAAACACCTTGTGTGCTTATGTGAGTTTAGGGAGAGATATTACAAGAATAAACTAGAATCAAATCATGTCAAAGAGTTTCCAATGGCAACGCTGTAAATCAAACCAGAATTAAGGTGTTAGGTCGTTGGGGTTATAGACCAAATTGTTCATCAATATTCCTCATCAATTTGATTAAAATGCTTCTCAAGTTTTTAAATGTGTTAAAGTGCTGCCCAGATATATGGTATTTAAACACAAATTTAGCCATTGTTCAGAATTGTAAACCCTCGTCACTAGCACCAGAAAATGACATAGAGACCTCACACATTCAGGGGTCTAAATGAATTGAGGAAATTTGCATAAAGCTTCCGAACTCAGCTAGAGATTAGAGGACTTACTTGTGAACTGGGCGATGGTTGTTGGCTGCCAAGTTGTAATATCCCGCAGTGACAGTGAAATGAAACAACTAAAAGACAAGGGAAAACCCCTTTTTAACCTCCCGCAGGCTCTTTTATGAAGGACACGTTTTTAGATGGTGTCCGACACGGTTTTAGATGGTGTCCTGAGGTGATGAAACGTGTTGAAGCAGTGTCCGACATGGTTTTAGGACGTGTCCGAAGGTGATGACACGTGTTGAAGCAGTGTCCGACACGTATCGTAGCGTGTCATCACAGTGACATTGTGGATACAGACACTTGGCCCATAAGGGATAAGGGATGTGTCAGGTGACTTAGGTTACAACATATAAATGATCATATAGATAATAAATGAGACAAAAGATTGCAAATCTTATATTATGATATCTTTGTGAGTACAATGCCGAATGCAACTGAGTAAAATAAATCACTCGGCTAGATCAAATGATAAAAGGATCTTAGCCGGAATACAATAGCAACTAAAACAATAATACTCGATACTAGAAGAATGCTATGGATGAGATGAAGATCTGCTGCAGGTTACGACAACTCATACGACAACTGCTCAAAGTCTGGAAAGTTCGCCTTGGTGGCTAAACCTCTCAGAATTGCCTGGAAACTGTCCCAAATAGTGCGCCATGCTCTACCTATCAGTCCCGGTGACTGTTCGGACCTCTACTGGTGAGTCTGGACTCCGAATGTAACCCCCTTGGGGAAATGTGCCCCCTCTGCAACTCGAAAATGCGCCCTAGTGATTCCCCTGTCGGAATTGGCTGATAAGGGTCTCAAACTGAGCGCCCTAGGCTACTGTGAAATGGGTCGGAATGGTTTCCCTGGATCTAATCTGATGATCGCTTGGGAACCCCGAATGTGTCCTTCCCAACTGCCGCACTCCCAATGTTTGGAAAATGCACCCTAGATGATTCCTCCGTCCGAATCTGACGAGAAACCAGGGAAAAGCTGCGCCTTGCCTTCCTTTTAACTAGGTCGGAGGGGAATCTTTGAACTCTCTCTGAATGGGACAAGTTGATCCACTAAACCTCCTCAGAAGCTGCGCCCTCACCCTGAATAAGTGTGCCCTTACTGCTGGAACCTGTATAATTGCTGCTGAAGACTTATGGAAGACCTGTGTGGTCTCCCCGGTGACTAGAGTGTCTCTCTCAATATCGAAATCAACAACTGGTGTATTCCTCATGGAATCCACTGAACTATCTCTCTTGAGATGCACCTCTCTCCTCAATGACAAGTCAAAATCTGCATAATGATGAATTAGGTCGCTTAACCATCTCTTATAGCTGCCCGAAACCCTAATTTGCTGTTGACTCTAATTTTAGCTCGTCTGTTCTATTTTTAGCTCAAGTTGACTTAAAAGCACTTTTAGTCACTTTTTAGCTCAATGTCACTTTCGAATTATAACATCCTTGACTGAAGTGACCTCTAGTGACCTTGTTTACCCCTGTCTGGCCCTGGCTATATTCTAACGGGGCTGTTTAGACCGTTAAGCCTCCTCTATGGAGCTTTTATTTGGAAAGGGACATTACAGTCCTCCCTACCCGAAATTTCTTGTCCTCAAGCAATACCAATCCAGGGTGCTGCAATACCTGCTCGCTCTCCCAAGTAGCATCCTTTACTGGCAGTCCTCTCCATCTGATCAAACACTCTCTGATGACCCTGCTCCTTAGTTTTCGCTCTCGGAACTCTAGTACCTCCTCCAAAACCAACTCCAATTGTCCCTTCTCATCCAATGGGGGAAGCTCCTCTGATGTGCTGATGAATTGTCCCACGACCTTCTTGAGGTAAGATACGTGGAACACGTTATGATTCTTGCTCCCCTCTGGAAGCTCTAGCTCATAAGCAACTTCGCCTATCCGACGCATGATCCTGTAAGGTCCATAAAATCTGGGCTTGATCTTCTCGGCCCCACTCTTCTTTAGAGATGACTGTCTATAGGGCTGGAGCCTCAGGAAAACCAAGTCTCCAACCTCAAAGTTGCGCTCTATCCTGTGCTTATCTGCACTCATCTTCTGCCGATTTTGTGCTGTCTGCAGGTTCTCTTTCAGTCTCTTGAGAATCTCTTGACTCTCGGTGACCAATCCTTGGCTTTGGGTGCTTCGCTCTCCCCGAAAACCAATTCTATCCAAGTGGGAGCATCATAGCCGTACAATGTTCGAAAGGGTGTCATGCCAATGGATATGTGGAACGTGGTGTTGTAGCAATGCTCCCCGAGATGTAGCCACCTGACCCATGTCCTCTGCTATCCTCCTACATAGTTCCTCAAATATCCCTCAACCCACTTGTTGACTATCTCTATCTGCCCATCTGTTTGAGGGTGATAGCTGGTGCTGGGTGTCAACTCTGTCCCCACCAATCTAAACAACTCCCTCCAAAATGTACCTATAAACCGACTGTCTCTGTCATTGATGGTGTTCCTCGGCAACCCATGAAGTCTGAAGATCTCTCTGCAGAATAACTCAGCCACCTGAACTGCACTGTACTCAGTCGATATGGCATAGAAGTGCACAAACTTGGTCAATCTGTCGACCACTACATAGATACAGTCCTTACCCTGAAACTTGGGTAGGCCTGTGATGAAATACATCGATATGCTCTCCCATTTTTGCTCCGGAATGGGAAGTGGTTGTAGTATTCCTACTGGAAGCGTATGCTCCGACTTGTTCTGCTGACAAGTCACACACTCACTGATGTACCTGATAACATCCTGCTTGAGGCCATTCCATGAGAACCTCTCTCTGATTTGCCTGTAGGTTTTGAAAAACCTCTGATGGCCTGCTAGTGGGGAGTCATGAACTGCTACTAGGATCTTCTTCTTGAGCCCTAAACCTGGTACTAAGTAGACTCTGTCTTTGTAGAATGTGACATCGTCAATGACCTTGTACCTGTCATCCTGAACCTATCCATCCAAAACGTCACAAGCAAACTTGTCCTTGGAATATTCCACTAACAAGTGGGATTTCCAATCCACGAAAAACTCCATCAAAGAACATGCCGCAGGTCTCCTAGACAGTGCATCGATCACAATATTCTTCTTCCCCTTGACATACTCTATGTCGAAATCAAACGCCTGCACCTTCGTCATCCATTTCTGTTGGCGCTCACTGAGATCCTTTTGCTCAAGGAAATACTTTAAGCTGTTGTGATTTGCCTTGACCACGAATTTGTTGCCCACCAAATATTGTCTGAATTTGGTCAAGGCATGCATGATTGCTAACATTTCCTTGTCGTAAAATAGAGTACAACTTCTCGGGCCGACTGAGCTTCCTGCTCTTGAATACAATAGGGTGACCTCCCTGCATCAAAACTGCCCTGATACCCTTGCCGGACGCTTCACACTCTAATACAAATGGTAAAGTGAAGTCTGGTAATGCTAGCACTGGACATGTGCCCATGACTTCCTTCATGTGATCAAATACTTTCTGCGACTCATCGGTCCAGATGAAAGCTCCATGTTTGGTGAGATCCGTAAGTGGTGCTTCAAGTTGAGAAAAACCCCTGACAAACAGTCTGTAATAGCTGCATAGTCCAAAGAAGCTCCTCAACTCTGTCACATTCCTGGGCGTTGGCCAGTCCAAAATGGCCCTAATCTTCTCCTGGTGTACTTGTACCCCATGTGCACTGATAATGTGGCCCAAGTAAAGTAGCTCTGTCATACCGAACTCACACTTGGACTTTTTGGCATATAGTGATTGTGCCTCCATGATGCACAACACCTCATCTAAGTGCCTCATATGCTCCTGCCATGTCTTGATGTAGACTATAATGTCATCGAAGAAAACCAAGACTGATTTCCTTAGCTGATCCCTGAATATGTGGTTCATGCAAGACTGAAATGTAGCTGGTGCATTGGTTAGCCCAAATGGCATAACCAGGAACTCAAAATGACCGAAGTGGCATCAGAATGCCGTCTTCTCTATGTTCTGCTCTCGGATGCTGATCTAATGATATCCAGAACGTAGATCAATCTTCGAGAAGAAAACTGCGCCATGCAGTTCGTCCATCAACTCGTCGATGTGAGGGATAGGATACCGGTTCTTGATGGCTTTCTTGTTCAAGGCTTGGTAATCGATGCACATCCTCATGGTACCATCCTTCTTCAGAACTAGGACAACTGAAGAAGCGAATGGACTGCTGCTAGGTCTGATGTGTCCCATCGCTAGCAATTTCTTAATTGCTTTCTCTGTCTCATCCTTGAACCTCCTAGGATGACGATAGGGTGGTGTGATCATAGGTTTGCCCCTCCTCTAACTCAATGGTGTGCTCAAACCCCCTGTCAAGTGGTTTCCCTGGTGGAATCGAACCAAAAACCTACTGATGACGTCCCAACAAGTTCCTGATCTTTGTCTGATACTGCTGTTGGCCCTGAATCCTTCCGCGTAGTGATCAAGCACTCTGCGGCATATGCTACCTCTCCATGCCTGAAGATCCTCTCCATCCTCTTGGACGAAACTGTCCTGGGTGCCCCTGTCGACATGCCCCTCAGGACGACCCTCTTCCTGTCACTGTCTCTGAACCCCATCTCCAAGGTTTGGTAGTTCGTAGTGATTTTGCCCAATGTGATCAACCATTGGACTCCCAATACCACATCTGTGTCGGAAAGTTTAACTGCAAAATGTGTCTCTCACTAAGTAGTTACCTAACTTTATCTCCAAGTCCGGAACTTTGTCTAGACACTCCACTGTATGGCCATTTGCTACTGCAACATAAAACCCCTCAAACTCCTCTGTCTGAAGTGCCCGCCTCGATACCATTGAGGCATCAATGAAGTTGTGGGTGGCCCCACCATCTATCAGGGTGATTGCCCGTTGTCCCTGAATAGTCCCTCTTATCCGGAGGGTATCATACCTGGGAACACCAAAAAGGGTTGCTATGACTCCTCCCTTTGCTGGTTTCCGTCTGTTAGCCTGCTTAGGAGGCTATGGTACTACCAGTGGGTGGGCCCCTGCCAGTGTCGGTGGCCTACGAGGAGGCTGCTCCTCTGCCTATGCTGTCTCCTCCTCTGAGCTAGTGGATCCACTGTCATGCTCCTCCTCCTCACTATCCACACTGTTTGCTGCCACCTCAATATAATAGATTTCTCCCTTGCCCATGCACCTGTGGCCTGGGACCTAAGGGTCCTTGTAGGTGAAGCAGAGCTTCTTCCTCATAAGCTCTCGCCTCGTCTCATCATCCAACTTCTGCTTGACCTTCCACTCTCTCTGGAATGGCTTCCTGTCTCGGTCCCTCTGCGGTACGAAAGGTTTGGAAAAGGGTTTAGTCTTTGGCCATCCTCTCAAGGGTTCTGTGATCCACTCTGTGAATAACATGATCAGCCTGGGCTCGGATATATCTGTCACTGCCACCGCTACCCGCTGAAACTCCATGATGAATGCCTTTGCTGTGCTAGTTTGCCTCCACTGGGCTAGATCCCTGAAATGGATCTCTGGATCCCTCATGTCAAACCTGTCCATGAGCCTCTCTGTAAACTCCCTGTAGGAGGTGATGTGACTGTGACCCAACGTCACCAATCCATGATGCCACCACTCGTGTGCCTCACCCTCCAAGTGTAGTGTAGCGAAACTAATAGCCTTTGTCTCGGTCATCTGGTTGAGCTTGTAGTACGTGTCTAGCTTTTGTACCCAAGCTCTGGCAGTGCATTTGGACGATCAGTCAAAAGAAGTTATGGTGAGTTTACCAACTTTTCGGATGAAATCCATGTTATGCCCCTGCTGCTGCTGTTGTCCTCCTCTTTGAGGCTCTCTGGGCCGATTCCTGAGTCTAAGTCCATAGTACTCGACTAGTGTCATGTCATGATGGAAGTCACGACCCAATGCTGCATATTCCCTCCTATACTTTGCAATGTATTCCACCTAAGTGGGCGACCTCTGTCCCAACAGTTGTTATGCTACTGCTGGGGATGCCCTCTGAAAACTAGGGAACAATGGCCTGAGAATCCTACTCGAAGAGGTGTATGTGCGAGTAGGTGATTGGGGTCTACTGCCTGCCCCCGAGTTCCCTTGTGCTGCATGTGGGGTTGGTGTGCCCGGGGTGCCCACTATAGCTAATCTGTCAACCATCTGCGCCAAAGAATGCATCATGGCCTGCTCACTGACTACCAAATTGTTGAGTACCTGCATGAAGGATGCCTCTGGGTCCATGGGGGCCTTACCACTACCCTCTGGCCTCTCATATCTGTCTCCCAACATCCTCTCTGCCTCATGCTCTGCCATTCTCTCTGCTTCCCTATGTGCCTCTTCCTCTTCCTCTGAATCAGGAGGGAGAGGAGGAAAATCCGGTCTAGGTCTAGTCTCCTTGCGTTTGTAACTAACGTATTCGTCACCCACATGCTCCGGGCCCTCTGGGTCACTTGCTGAACTCATCGACTTTAGTCATAGGCTGGCAGGACTAAAGCTCTGATACCACTGTAATGTTCCTGACCTTGCTAGTCTGGGAAATACTACTAATTTGATATGATATGTCTACTGGAGATAATTCATTGTTACAGCATATAAATGATCATATAGATAATAAATGAGACAAAAGACTACAAATCTTATATTATGATATCTCTGTGAGTACAATGCCGAATGCGGCTGAGGAAAATAAATCACTCGGTTAGATCAAATGACAAAATGATCTTAGTTAGAATACAATAGCAACTAAAACAATAATACTTGATACTAGAAGAATGCTGTGGAATGCAATGGATGAGATGAAGATCTGCTGCAGGCTACGACAACTCATACGACAACTGCTGCAAGTTTGGGAAGTTCGCCCTAGTGGCTAAACCTCTCGGAATTGCCTGGAAACTGTCCCAAATAGTGCTCCCTGCTCTACCTCTCAGTCTTGGTGACTGTYCGGATCTCTACTAGTGAGTCTGGACCCCGAATGTAACCTCCTTGGGGAAATGCGCCCYCTCTGCAACTRGAAAATGCGCCCTAGTGATTCCCTTGTCGGAATCGGCGGATAAGGGTCTCAAATTGAGCGCCCTAGGCTACTATGAAATGGGCCGGAAGGGTTTCCCTGGATTTGATCTGATGATCGCTTAGGAACCCCGAATGTGTCCTTCCTAGCTTTCGCACTCCCAATGTCTGGAAAATGCGCCCTGGATGGTTCCTCAGTCGGAATCTGACGAGAAAACAGGCAAAAGATGCATCTTGCCTTCCTCTCAACTGGGTCGGAGGGGAATCTATGAACTCTCCCTGAATGGGACAAGTCGATCCACTAAACTTCCGCCTTCACCCTGAATAAGTGTGCCCTTACTGTTGGAACCTGTATAATTGTTGCTGAAGCCTGATGGAAGACCTATGTGGTCTCCCCGGTGACTAGGGTGTGTCTCTCAACACCGAAATCAGCCACTAGTGTATTCCTTTTGGAATCCACTGAACTATCTCTCCTGAGATGTGCCTCTCTCCTCAATGACAAGTCAAAATCTGCATAATGATGAATTAGGTCGCTTAACCTTCTCTTATAGCTGCCATAAACCCTAATTCATTGTTGACTCTAAATTTAGCTCGTCTGTTCTATTTTTAGCTCAAGTTGACTTAATAGCGCTTTTAGTCACTTTCGAATTATAACATCCTCGACTGAAGTGACCTCTAGTGACCCTGTTTACCCCCATCTGGCCCTGGCTATAGTCTAACAACGCTGTTTAGACCATTAAGCCTCTTCTCTGGAGCTCCTATTTGGAAAGGGACATTACAACTATGGAGGTTATCTTGTAAGTTTTTTTGAAGGAATGAAAAGCTGATTTGAAGAAGAAATTACATGTATGTATAAAACTGTTTTATGCTTCCACTATATGATTTCCAACTATTGTGTGATTGATGCTATGGTCTGAAATTTAATTTCTGCATTAATTAAATTCAACAATTTACTTGTTTAATTGAGATCATAAGGACATTAGTCACCTAGGCTTGGAATTTTTTACAAGGTTTAGGGTTTCAGAACCCTCTTTGAACCTCAATAGTGCTTCAAGAAGTCTCTAGTAGATTTCCACACATTACGAACTCTCCCCATATTTGAATTACAGTGAGTTGACATTGTCGACACTTGGACATGTGGGTAATATTTGGACTGTCACCTTGTTAGGGCCATAACTTTTGTATATGAGCACTGTTTTAGGTGCACAATAGCTTACTGGAAAGATCTGGATTAGCAGAACAATTTCTACTTTGGATGAGATAAGCCTATGACAACTTTCATCCAAATCCAAGCCCAAAAAATGTCGTTTAAGGCCCCAAAAATGTGTTAGAAGTTGATGTCCTGAATTTGACAAAATCAACACCATCTCTGAGCATAGTCACCTAGTTCGTGTTCGTATTCGAATTCGACAACAATGGCATTTGATAAAAATTTGCTGGGTTAAAAACCTCCGATAAAATTCACCATTAAATTCAAATATATATATATATATATAAATTTTTTTTTTTTTTTTTAAATTATATAACTTATATAAAATAATTATAATTATATAACTCATATTTTTATATAATTTTTTAATTATATAACTTATATAAAATAATTATAATTATATAACTCATATTTTTATATATAATATAATAAAAAATAAAAAATATATTAATATTAAGTTTAATAAATAAAAAATAAGATATATAATTTTATAAATAAAATATATATCTAACTTTAGCATAACAAACAACATAACAAATATCATATGAAAATAAAGTAAAACCAGAACTAAACTATGATATAAAATTAATCTATCCATGGTCAATAAGCCGTAATGAATTTATCAAATCTGTTGGTTGTCGATAAGTTTGTCAGCCAACAAATTCTCTTGACTTGACCCGATTCACTGAGATTGTGTCCATTGGCGACTACACAACCAGACCAAGGCATTCGTTTGTGATGTGTGACGAGGCATTCTAGGAAGTTAGCAACCGTTCCGAGATATGCTAGTGCATAGAGTCATCCTGGCAATGGAAACTATTCCAGCCATAAAGAGTACTTGTAATCAAATTTCCTTCCGAAGGCAACCATACAATGCAAGGAGCTAGAACATTTGAAGGCATATCTGTAAGCAACGATTATTAGAAACACAGTTAAAATTAAACAATTAATAATGGCTTTGTTGAATGACGAACTAAATTAGCTGAACACAGTAAAAATTAATTAATTAATGATTGCTCTGTTGAATGGTGAACTAAATTAGCCGAACCTAATCGAATTTGTGCGGTTGCTCATCCAATGTGTCGAATTTCGAATTTGATCCTTCAAATTCGGCGGATGCGGTGACTTAGTCTTTGAGATGTCCCAAACTCGCCCATCTACAGCATGAATAAATGCATATGGCACTTGTGTAGATCCATTTTGGATCTCTTCTTTTCCTCTAGAAATGTAATGATTTAGAGTTCTTGGCATCAATTGATGTACTGTCATGTAGGGGGTATGATGTATTGAGAGGAGCAAAACAAATGAATTGGATCAAGAGTTTGTTGAATGATTTCTAAGACCTACAATAGTGATGTCCTTCACTTTGATCTGTAGGAAACAATATTCTATTGCAGTTAATTCAAGCTTTTGAGCTTCAATGATTGTCTTTAATAAAACATTATTGTCTTCATTTGTTAACCATTCCCTGACATTTGCATGTTCAATTCTTTTCTTTGTTGCATATTCTTGGGTGAAATTGTCTCTCATCATTGTACCTTCCCCATCATACACACACTTTTCAGTTATGAAATTATTATTTAGTGATGGGCTGTTCAAAGATTCTACACGAGTCACCAAGTCCTTCATTAGATTCACCCTCTTCTCTTTTAAGCTGTTACATTCCTTAAATAATTTCGACATTCTTTCAATCTTGTAATTCCTGACACATTGGATTTCCGTCAAGAGTCCATTATCATGTAACTACTGTCTCCTTCTAGCTTCAAAGTCTTGGGCTGTCATGACATTTACATAATATTTTACAAAAATTTCCAGAAATTGAGTATCATTCCGCAATTTTACAACTAAGATTCTGAATACTCCTTCAAATTCTTGGCCAAGAATATTTTCCCTATCTGTTATTGGCCAGGGCTCCCTGAATAGGGGTTGCCTGTCATCCATGTTGCCCACAATGACCTCCCTCTTCTTCATGCAGTTTTAGCCACAAAGGTCTCGGTATCAGTAGGAACCTCAATAATTTGGTTTGTTGGTTCTTTTGGAGGTCTAGAAGAAGTAGGAATTAAGTACAAAGGTTCAGAAAGTGATGTGCCTGAAATCTTTTTTATCAGCCGCTCCCTTAGATCCCGTATAATTTATTCTTGTTCCCTTACTTTTGCATCAATGACCTCCAATGAGGCTTTGCCCAATTTGACAGCTGTGGAAGATCACATATTACTCACATCCCACTGTGGTTGTGGTGGTTTCAACTTTCTTCCTTCTTCTTTCCTTCCTCTTAGTAGACATTTGAGTCATGACCAATGATTTACAATTTTATTGTCATCATAATACTTTTTTACCGAGGAAAATCTTGGGGGTATCCCTTGTTGATGTTTGTAGCATTGGATATGTACTTCTGCACAGGTCTAAGGTCTAAGTGTCTAGATGTGTGGAAGTCGTCTAAAGCCTTCTACCTTGATACTTTATTTTAAGTAAAAGAATTATTAAAGTAAAGTGCTTTTATTAATCAGTCGAGTTTATTTAATGAAATGTTAAAGTTATTAGCATTAGTGAATTAAATTTTAGCCATTGATCTCAAGTGAGGTGAGATTTAATCTCAGCCATCAATCACTTTGTGTAGTGTAGCTAAAAAGGTAATGGGGGGCCCGAAGGGCCCATAGTGATAATAGTGGAGGCCATTCAATGTAAGGTGGAATAGGTCCACTATATTATTAAATAAGACCCACTATGGTGGTTAGATATATTAGTGTGAACATAATAAATGTAAGAAGACTTATTAGAAGGTTTCGCTTCTAGAAGGTCCCTCCTCTAGAATGTTCTTAGGTGGTTGGTAGCACTATTTAATGGGGTTCAAGCAATGTAATGGAAAGTAAAAAAGTATTGTATTTGGAGCGGTAGCTCATTAGGAGGTTGCCCCCTCGAAGAGGCAAGTGAACATGAGAGGATTCCTTTTGTAATAAGATCTATTGTATGGTGTTGCCCTACCTCAAGGGTTTTCATAATAATAAAGTGTGGGTTTTCTATATTGTTCTCTGAATCTTTGTGGTGATTTAATTATTCAGGTCTTTGGTACTTAACAAGTGGTATCAAAGCACTTTCTTCGGCCACAAAAAGGGGCAATTTTTTTTTTCTTTATTTTGCATATTTTTTTTCAAGAAGACAAAAGAAGTCCACGACACTTCGGAAAAATCCTATATCATTTTGTGTGGAATTTGCAGGAACTGGTTGTAGATTTGAGTTCCTCTCAGGAAAAAATGCAATTTAAAAAAAAATCGTCCAAAACGGAGTCTGGGAAGTGAAGTTTGTAGATTTTCGAGGAACTATGAGGGCTGCCCAATAGGTTTGTCTTTGACCTGATGTTGGGCTCTAAGTTTAGTCTCCAAAACTGTCATTTGTTGCTGTTTTAGGACAAAAAACAGTCAAGTGCTTTTCTTCCTTCAAACTGATGGTTAAGTGCTCTTTTGAGGTGCCCTTGCAAGTGTTTTCGTAACCAGTGGTTAGCACATGCAATATACTCAAAACAAATAACACTCCTCTAGATCTTTACAACTATTAAATGGTGATCTAAACTCTAAGCATGCATGAAATTTAGACACAAGTATTTTTGGGCAACACGACCCTAGATAAAAGCCCTCCGAGGAAAACCAGTTTAGAATGAAAGTATATATAAGTGATGTCTAAAGCATGAGATACGACAAGTATGCAAATACAATGGAACCTGATACAATAGCAACTCCTCTCGAGATGCTTTGGAGTTCCAAGAAGAGATATGCGCCCAAGCTAAGTGCACCCTCTTCCTTTGTTGCCAATCTCACTGAAACAATGCGCCCTTGGCCCTCTGACCTCAGATGAAGAATCCCTTGCACACAAAGAAACTCTTGTGTGCTACCTCTCCACTGAAACTAACAGATCTGCGATCGTCCAAGTATAGCTAGTGCTTTCTAAGTGTGCGCCCTCCTCCTATAGTGCGCCCTCTTCCAAGCAAGAATAACCACCACAAATAAATGAGGGTCTAAGCCTCCATGAGCCCTCCATGGAAGGAGGCACCCTAGCTTCCCTCATCCATAGCCTCCATCCTCATCCTCTTGCTCCTCTCCCAATTCTCTTGGTGAACAAACAAAGGAATGAGCCTCTCGTTGCCCCTTGGACCCCTCTTGAACCTCCATAAGGAAACCTAAAGTATGGATGGCTAGGATCACCCCATGCCATCCCTAATCAATGGTTGAGATCTCTCCAAAATAATCTCAACTCAAAACCCACTTTGGGTTAAGTTCCCTAAGTTCACTTTATGTCCCCTCATTCACCCACTTAGTGAATAATTAGTCACTTTAC
>ML785196.1:0-16706 GCA_009831015.1 Picea engelmannii | reverse complement strand
AAAAAAAATTTAAATAGTGAATGTTAATGTTTTTGGTCCTCGTTATGTTGTAAATTGGGATTTAATTCTTCCATACAATTAAATTTAACATGGAAATTTAATGGAAAAATATATACAACAAATTTGATTATGATAACAAGTGAAACAACTCCCTTATTAGTATACTCTCAAATTCACTTCGAGAGAGGATAGGGTTTTGAAAATGGCAGAAGCGAGAAGGATACCCATGAAGATGCAGGTTCAATGGAAGACAAACTGGAACTTAGATGATCCTTAGAAGTTCTAAGATGCATTGGTTTTTGTGGTTGGCTCTTCCAGGGATCCGGGGAAACTTTTCTAGGAGCCTTAGGCATTGTTTACGCGAGTTTTTAATTACACCGAGGCACTGGTTGATTCCTATTATTCTCTTGCGACAATTTTAGTGTAGCCTCCAACTATTCGCCTTGTCAGCTCTCACATTTGGCTTAGTTTTTGTTGAACATTTACCATCTTTCAATGATTTTATTGAAGTAGACGATCTTTTATTACTATGTGGGTTGTTAGTTAGTTGAATCTTTAATGTTTGCAGTTTACTTCTCATCTTCATTCATTATTCTGCTTGAATTCTCGGTACTCCCCCCTCTGATGATATTGGTAGACTGACAGATATCTCATCATTTCTCTGAGGTGGCAACCGTTGAAGGCTTCTAGAACTTACTTAATGGAAAGTGAGGTCATGGCACTTATGGGTGTGGATGACGAGGAACATTGGGAGAGGCCGAGACTGTTAGCTTCGATGGATGAGCTATGTAGTAGTTATTACAAGGGGGATATTCATAATTGTGAATTTAATGAATCATTTACTTAGTTGGCAGAGACCCCATTTTCTCCTAACGCTAGCACTAAACCTCTGCATTTGTCAAGAAGAGAGGCAGTCTCATGGAACCACCAGCTCACAGACCAACATCCAAAGGAGGACACTTTGGGCATTTCTACTGTCTGTGGAGCACTGCTAAGGGTGCACAGGTTGAATGTCCACAAAGTTAAGACTTTATACTTCCATATGAGACTAGAACTATGGGGCGACAGGGATACCATTCCTTACAAAAGCGAGAAGTTCATAAGCGAACTTCGAGGGTGTGGAAGCCTAAGCGAAAAAACATCGTTTAATAATGGGAATGGATGTCAGCTTAGATTAAGCATGAAATCTTGCACTCTGTGCTTTGGTGGGTAGGTTAGCTTATCGATCTCGATGCAACTAGAAGCTTACAGAATGGATGAAATGCTATTGGGATCCTGTTTTGGGTTATTCACCATAGGTAATGTATTTACTGAGAGGATGGTTAGGTCTTATTTTTAAGAGTCCGGAGGACTCAACGAGTATCTTAGAAAAGTATTGGGGCTATGGGGGTGGAAGTTTGATGTTGAAGCGATGGCGCATCAATTTCGACCCATCGACGAAGTAATTCAGCTTCCACCATCTCTGGGTCCTTCTCCCGGGACTACCACTTCAAGTGTGGAATGCTAAGGTGTTGGAGTTGATAGGTAATGCTTTAGGCCGTTTTATTAAGGTAGATGAACACACATTACTTTCTGCAGATAAGAGAATGGATAAGGTGCTTGTCGAGGTAGACATTCACATAGGTTTACTGGAAAATATGGACATAGAGTGGAGGGGTCATTTGTTTGTTCAACGGTTGGACTACCTGGGCCTTCCATTTCACTGTTCGCTCTGCAGACGAACTAGATACCTCCGAAAGGAATGTACACAGACTTATGGGGATTTAATGGAGGAGGACTCCTTGAAGGATATTCCTGCTGACAACTACTCTCCATTGCTGGATTCTCAAGATCTAGGAGTGTATTCTGGTATAAGGAAAGAGGAGAGTCCAGAACCAATGGTTACAACTTTTATTGGTAAGTTAAAACTCTTATGTCCTTCGTTGTATAATTCACTTTCTTCTTGGGAAAGAGATCATTTAGACAGTGTTTTCCATACGAAATTGGTACACCAGCCAGAGGTAGGTAAAGGAAAAGCTTTGGACTCTGTACTATTGTCCCCACTCTTAGCTGACTTACGACCTATGACCACTCCTGGGCCATAACTTATTCAAGAGATGAGTTCACCTATCCTCCCCGATTCCTTAGCTGAGGAAGATTCTTTAATAGTTCTGGGTTATGGTGAACCTGACACTAGTGATCACTCTTTGGATAGGATTATTTCGGCTCTAGTTCCCTCCTTTAGTGAGAACACACATCCCATCCCTCTCTCGACCTACCTGGGGAAGGAGGTAGTGGCTAGAACTAGCACTATGAGACAACACAGTGATACCTTAGGTGATGGGAATGCTACAGGGAAGGAACCGACATGGTCACGGGGATTGGGTTTTGAATTATCTCCTATCAAAACTAGGAGTGCCCGTAAAAAGGCGGGCACCATTGATTCTTTATCTACAAGACAGACTACTACAAACTTAGAACAAGGGGCACTTAGAGGCATGAAATCTCTTGCAAGGGAAAAATTATGATACTACTCTCTCTTAATATCCGAGGGGTGGGAGGCTCCCTAAAAATGTCCTTCATGAGAAGACTTTTGTCTAAAACTCATCCCAATGTAATTTTTCTACAAGAAACTCTGGTGGCTATAGAAAAGGCAAGAAACTTTATGTACATGCTCAGACATGAGTGGATGATTTGTGCAGTGAGATCTGTTGGAAATTCTGGTGGGATTCTAGTGTCTTGGGATCCTAATTTCTTTGACTTAGTGCCAGCCCTAAGCTTTGACGACATTGTTTTGTCAGGTACTATCTTAGCGGATAAAAGGAAGGTGTCCCTCCTCAATGTATAAGGACCTTGTCAAGATCGCAAGAATTTCTGGGAAAAAGTTGATGGAAGAAGATTATTAACACATGATGATTTGATAATGACAGGGGATATGAACTTCACGACAAATTCAGAGGAGATTTGGGGAGTGTCAGCGCTGACAGATGCACTAGCAATCTTTTTTAAGGATTTTTTTTCAAAAAATAAACTAGTGGATGTGGTCCCTGTCGAGGTGGTCCCGACGTGGAGAAATGGTAGGTCTGGAGTTGAAGGAATTGCAAAAATATTAGACAAAATCTACATGGAGAAGGATCTTATCACATCCTCTTGTAGATATAGATCTTGGGTTGATTTTCCTTTCATATCTAATCATGCTCCAGTTTTCCTTCAGATGGGTGAAGGTCTTTCATCGACAACACATCCTTTCAAGTTAAATCCTTCTTGGTCACGAGATGTTTCTTCTGATACTCTGGTTCGTGAGGTGTGGAATAATGTAAATCTGCAACAAACAAAGGGAGCACAAAGAAGACTAGTAGAGAGACTAACAACTCTGAAAGCTCGAGTGAAGGCTTGGTCAGTGGAAAAACGTTTCTGGGAACGTTTAGAGATGGATAAACTTGAAGAAGGTTTAAATGTTCTATTTCTATAAAAGGCATAAGGTTTACTGAATGTGGATTTTGAGCAACAGGTGATGAAACTGGAGGCTGAGCACAATTTTTTTTTATTGGAGGAGGAAGAGAGACGGTGGCAAAAGAGTAGGGCTATCTGGATTACAAGTGGAGACAAAAACACAAAATTCTTCCATCGATTCGCTAGTTTCAGAAGAAATAAAAAACATATATGGGAGATTGAGGATGAAGCGGGTCGGATCCATATGGATAAAGAGGTCATAAAGGATGAAGCGATCAATTTTTTAAAATCTTTCTATCAGGATATTGGAACAAATAATATCGGTGATCAGGTTGCTACAGTAAGGATATTTTCTAGAATGGTGACAGAGGAGGAATTTTTAAATCTAGAAACGCCTTGTTCTAGGGAGAAAATTCTAGAGGTTTTAAAAGGTTTTTCAAATGATACAAGTCTTGGGCTTGATGGTTGGACTGTAGAATTTTTTCTACATTTCTTTGAGTTGGTCGGGTAGGATTTGCTTGATGTTGTGGAGGAGTCTAGAATTAGAGGCGAGGTAATTAAACAGATCAAATCAACTTTCTTAGCATAGATTCCTAAAGTTAATTGTCCCAGTACTTTTAACGATTTTTGCCCAATCGCTCTGTGCAATTTATGCTACAAGATCATCGCAAAAATAATAGCTAAGAGAATCCGTCCTATACTCTCCCACACTTTATCTGAAGAACAACTGGGATTTATCAAGGGAAGGCAATTCTTAGACGACGTTGTCACGTCACAAGAGTGTCTGCACAACATACAATCAAAGAAAGTTCAAGCAATTATTCTAAAGCTAGATCTCAAGAAGGCATACAACTGCATAAACTGGGACTTTTTGAGGTTAATCCTTCTACAATGTGGTTTTGGTTTTCCAATTACAAATCGGATAATGGGATGCGTAACCTCCACTGCTTATGAAATTCTGATCAATGGGGAGGCAACACAATTTATTTAGAGTAGAAGAGGACTTCGTCAGGGTTTCCCATTGTCGCCCTTCCTATTCATCCTTGTGATGGAAGGCCTTAGTCTTCTGCTAAAAAAAGGTCAAGTTGATGGTGTGTTGACAAGGATAAAGGTATCACGAATCATACAGGTGTTACACTTGCTCTTTGTGGACGATGTGATTATTATGTCAAAAGAAATTGTATCCTAATGGACCGAGATCAATAATATACTTAGTGTTTTCTATCGGGTGTCGGGGTTGAGAATTAATGTTCATAAGTCTACCTTCCTTCACCTGGAGTCCAATAGGAAATTATCGATGAGTTAAAAGTTTTATTTAATTTTGATTTCAAAGATCTATCAGAAGGCTTTAAATATTTGGGGCACTTCCTAAAACCAGATAGCTACAAAGCGGAGGACTGGCAGTGGCTCATTGAAAAATTTGATTTTAGGATGAATCATTGGTGTAACAGGCTGCTAACTTTGGGAGGCCGATATGTTTTGGCAAAAGCAGTATTGGAGAGCCTGCCAGTATACTTGCTGGCCTTAACTCATATCCCATTTTCTGTTCTAAAAAAGATCCGACCGATGGTATTTTCCTTCCTGTGGTCAGGAAACAAGAAAAAATGAAGCTATCATTTGTGCAACTGGGAGACTGTCTCGAGGCCTAAACTTTATGGAGGATGGGGGTTTAGAAACATATTTATTTTCTACAGGGCACTGAAGACTAATAATCTGTGGAGATTATTGACGAAGAAAGGAATATGGCATCGAGTGATAAAAGACAAATATTTTCATCACGGATCGATTCCTACTTGGTTAAGATCGTCCTCAATGATCTCGGTCTATGGATCATATACCTGGAAAAATTTGATTAATTCCTTACCACTGGTTTTTCAATGGTTGGCATGGAACCCGGGCTCAGTACATTCTATCGTTATTGGGAAATATGTCATCATGGGAATGGGAAAGGACTCTATATTATCTAAGGACTTAGTTGATACACTTAACCAAAAATATGTTCACCTGTTATATCAAGCGGCATGTGATTGTACACAGGGAGCAATATGCTCAAATTGGTTAGATAGTGCAGCTTTGGGGCTCGAGGGAGACTTAGCATCTCACTGGGAAAAGTACCAAAAGAATTTGATGGGATCAGGGATCCACCTTCATGATCGCCCAGATGTTTTATTATGGACGGGAGGTGATAATTCAGGACAACTAACTGTCAAAAATGTTTACAATGTAGTTGCTGCAAAACTTTGGAAATTTAAAATAGGTGGATGGAGGAAAAAAATGTGGAAATGAGACTGTCCATTGAAAATCAAGTTATTTGCTTGGTTGGTAGCTGAAAATAAAGTTCTAACTTGGAAAAATATACAAAAAAGAGGCTGGGTGGGGCCAGGGTTTTGCTTCCTCTACAAAGGTAAGAGGGAATATGGTAAGCATCTCTTTGTGCATTTCCCTTTCACTATTTCAGTTTGGAATAGGGTTAAAACTATGCTAAAACTCACGAATGGATGAAATGGTCTTACAGTGAATGAGTGCTTTGAAAACTGGGCAAAACAAAATATTGATTATCCTACTTTTCCAACCTTTATATGTTGGTTTATTTGGCTTGATAGAAAACTGACAATCTTTGAGGCATGGTCTCCTTCTATACAGAATATAACATTCCAAGATATTGGTGCAACGAGCAACTATAGAATTAAGGAAAAATAAACTCTTCCTAGAACTGCAACTGTGCATATTCCAGAAGACAGAGTCATTGGATGGTTCAACGGGGAAACACAACAACATGGCGTACAAAGTGGGGCAGGAGGTATGATAAATATCGATAGTAACACTTCATAGAAATGGACTCCAAACTGTGGTCAAGGAACAAACACTAGGGCATAACTCATGGATGTTTGGGCCTCTCTAATTTTGGCTGCAAGATTGTCAATTCCAGATTTACATTTGCTAGGGGATTCTAAGACAGTTATTGAGTGGCTTAATCAGAAAGGAGTTCTACAGGTTGTATCCCTAGAAATATGAAAGGAAAGGATTAAAGACATTCTCAAATACTTCAGGAATATATCATTTGCTCATATTTATAGAGAAGAGAATCAAGAGGTAGACAAATTATCAAAATTGGCTCTAACTAAATTTCCTGGAAGCATAACTTTCAACCATTGGGAAGGTGGACATGAGGGGCCCACTCTATAATTAAAGATGTTTTAAATGCATCAGAGGGAGTAAATATTTTGCAATCTAGTAATAATTGTTGGTCTCAGTTGCTATAATTTGTAGCAAAGTATGAGAGACATTATTTCTTTTTTGAATTTTGTCTTCTTCTGGTATGCAGGGGAAGATGCCTATATTTGTAAGTTTTTTAGTTTGGAACTCAGTGTTAGCTATGTATGGTGCCATAAATAGCACAAGAATGCAATGAATTATGTTGTAAGGCCAACTGTATGAGAACACATTATATTTTTATGAATATAATGAGAAATTTCCCGTGGAAAAAAAAAGTGAAACAAGTTGGGAAATGAAAATGAAGATAACTGTTAAAATAATTAAAAAGTACCTAGGAAAGTGTTTCTCATCACCTAGACGCCTAAGGGGTGAGAAAGTGCCTAATGTGAACCCTAGTCATTTAATTTGTGAAGATAAATTAAAAGAAAACTTTATGACTTAAGTGAGAGGGTGAGTGAATGGACACTCAATCTCATTCACTCATCTAATCCAATCTCAATCGTTGGATTAAGAGACTGTTCACCTACCTTCATGCGGTCGACTAGGGTAGGAGGGTGCACCCATTCTTGTGTTGTTGAAACATTTTTGAGAGTGCAAGAAGAAGAGGAGGTCGAGCTTGAGAAATGAGACTATTTGCAGTCTAGGGCACACACTTCAAGGCAACAAGCTAGCATGCAAATCGAGGCAAGGGTACAACATTTATTGCAGGACGTACTGTATAGATTGAGCAGACCGTACATCATTACTTCAGGCACATAAATCGAGGAGAGGCACGCCACTTTCAAGAGGCCGTACTATATGGATTTTTAGGTGACCGTACAACAAGTTTAAATAGGTCGTACTGCACGGATTTTTGACAGTCTGTATTGCTGTTTTAATTACACAGAAATCGAGAATATTTCTGTGGGTATTTTTTGACACATTTCCCAAGGCAGTCGTACACCATTTAATGCCTAGAATCGTGTTGTATAATTTGGCACAGATTTTGAGGCAACCGTACAATAGAGAAGAGGCACAAAAATCAAGGAGCAGACTTGTACGTGTGTGCAGGAAATTTTGGCATGAATTTCGAGAAGTTTGGCTCAGATTTTATGTGAAATCTTAGCACAGTTTTCGAGATAAGTTTTTCATTAAATTTTTGAAGATGAATATGCTGTAAAAGAATTTTCTCTGAAGCTCTAAAATAATAAAATCTCCCTCTCTCACTCGTTTTCCCCTTGTGGGTTTTTCTAGGGTCGATGTTAGACCAAAAATCTCTTTGTAATTTTTCTGAATATTGTGCTCTTGATATGGTTTTAATTATGCATTAATTATTGTTCAGAATCCTCATGTTTCAGTTTCTTTGATGGTTTTAATCCTCATGGTTTTAATTTCTTTGATGGCTCTGATACTTCGCCGAAGGAAACCTCTGCTTACAAATGGTATCAGAGCCATCAAACATCTTTTGCCCAGGGTATGTGATCATCTCTCCGCTCTGATCAGTGTCTGAACATTGTAAAAACTCCATATATATCTTTGTCTATAAGTTTTAGTTTGAGTTTTTCCTTTCTGAAGTTTTCTAGTCTTAACCTGGGGATACGGCCAGGAGCTTGTCCTTCGACTAATTCGTAGTCGCTTTCGTATTAACACGACTGTCTGGACTCAAAGCCCTCCCTTTCTGTGTTAAGATAGAAATACTTAGAATGGAAGCTTCAGCTCCAGTCTTTGTCAGGTCTGTACAAAATTGTGTAAATACTAGTACTAGTACCTCAGAATCTATTTCAGATGATATCTTGCACCATATGCCTAGTATATCCTCCTTGGATCCTAGACTCAAATCTTGCTATCATGGATCTAGGACAACAAAATCTCCCAAATATGGACTAGGATATATTGAACAGTGCAATTCTGTCATCCCTGAATGTAGATTCTCCAATCCTCTGCCTCAAAATATGACCAGACCTATCTCTGAAGAAATGCTTAAATATTTTAGTATTATGTCTGGATGTCCTAAAAACCAGTATGATGAAGTTTGGATGAAAAATATGACAAACTGGGATTTATTTACAAATCCTGAGGCAGAAGAATTTTATAAAAGTACCCCTTCCAATATACAAACAAAACTTGCAGAAAAATGGAAGGAATATATGGAAAATAATGCTTGCTGGATCTCTTTCTATGAATGGAAGAAACTTGATCAGAAGCATATAAGCCAAGTTCAAGAAGAAGGAACCAGTGTTCCCGGACATAAATGGAAAGGATTTGATGGGCAAGTTGTAGAGTCAAGAACCAATTTTCCTCCTTTTCAAGGAATAATATTAGAAAATGACTCCACACATGCAAAAGCCATCCCTTTAATCCCGGATACTGGAAATCAATTGTCTGGTATTGATAAAAGAGTCCAATCATTGACGGAGCAAATAAATTGGACAAACTCGGCCTTAAGAGGAATGGCCACTCAGGTGTACCAGACACCAGAATGCATAAAACCTGAGCAGATTGTAGACTTGCAGATTTCCGCAAACACTGTTGTTCATTCTACAAACAATATTAGAGAAAAGTTAGAATCTCTTGATTCTAAGGTAGATGTGGTCTTGCATGAAGTCTCAGAAAAGAAAACAGAGAAAAGAGAGACCATGGAAGAATTGGGGTTAGCATTAAGTTCTATTGGAAAATCTTTGACTGACCTAAACAAAAAGAAAGATGATAAACCAATTCCATCCTCTTTTCTCAGAGCTCCATCCCATGTATCTATAGTTTCTCCAAACCCTGTATATAATCCTTCTAAATCCACTCTTAAAGAAAAATTTTCTATTTTCTTTCCTCCTGAATCCTCTGTTCCAGAATCTTCCAGAAAGTCTCCTGATGACAAGCTTTCTCTAGTTGGTATCAGAAAGGTCCTAGATGAACAACCTCACTTCAAAAGACCTGCTGCTCCTGACTTGGTAGGAAAAGGAATCCTTCCTGAAGGAATGTCTTATGCACAAGAATGGTACCAAGAATGGAATGTAGACAGTCTTTCAGTTGCACAGATAAGACAAGTTATTGATAGAATGTTAGTAGCTTATAAAATCATGTGCATGAAAGGAAAATGAGAAGTAGAAGCATGCAAAAGCTTAATCCAATGCTTCACAGGATCTTTAAGCAAATGGTGGGAGATTATTTCTTCACCTTTAATGTTAGCAAAAATGGAATCAGAAACATTGAAGGATGAACAAGGAGACCTTGTATACCACTCAGATGGCACACCAATGAGCAATATGATTGGTGCACTCACTGCTCTAATTCTAGAACACTGGTGTGGTACAGAAACTGAAATTTCAGACAAACATGAAACTGTCTTGATGAATATGAAATGCAGAAAGATGTCTGAATATGAACAATTTCATCAAGAATGGACACAAAGGATTTATGAAGTCAAAGATAGTAAAAATCTACTTTGGAAGCAAGTATATATGTCTGCACTTCCAAGCAGATTTGTTGATTATCTCAAATTAGAAGATACTTTTGCTCTGCCCTATGAGACCTATACATGGGGAGAAATCTATTCCATCATTACTAAAGCCCTGATAGGTCTTTGCACTAGTATCAAGATACAGAAATCCGTGTCTAAATCCTCTTATTTGCCTGACCAGAAATCTGTCTGTGAACAATATGGAATTTATAAAACAGATTTGCAGCCCCGTCAAAAGAGAAAAACATTCAAAAGAGAAAGGAATCACAAAAGTCCTCAAAAGGGCAGATACTCTTGGTTTCCTAGGTCTCATTACTATGAGCCTAAAGATATTCATTTAAAGACCTTTAAAGCTGAAGCTAGACAGAGGTTAGTATGTTGGATCTGTGGGAAACCAGGTCATACTGCAACAACTTGTCCTGACAGTGATGCTGCAAGAAAAGGCAAAGGAAAATTGTCTGAACAAAGAGCAAATGAATGGAAGCAGAAAAGGGCAGAAGAAGAAAGAAGAGCTCAGGGAGAAAAACATGTTAGATTTGGCTGCAGTAGATGCAGAGACCCCTCACATGATACAAACGACTGCCCTCACAGTCCATTCACTCCCCCAAAATTAGAAGCTGGTCCTATCCAAAAGTCTTGTGTAGATTCTGATTCAGAATATTCCTCTTCTTCTTCCTCTTCTGAACTCCTTGTAAATAATGTTTGCAATTGTGATAATCCCTATATTTGTACTTGTACAGATAGTACTTCTTCTAGTAGTATTGTTTCCGTTTCCAGTCCTAGACCTGCTCAGAAACTAAAAGTCTGTATGCATGCCTTCCATCCTAATAATGAAAGCCAGATGATGTCCCATATTAAAAATCTCCCTGAAGGAGATATGAAGAAAGCTCTTTTAGATACTTATATTAAAGCAATCAGGCAAGGGTCAAGCCAAGATGCCAAAAAACCTGCTCTCTTTTTAGAAGCCTCTTATGATAAGAATATCAAGACTTATATGAAATTTAACAGAGAGCCAAAGCTTCAAAATATATCCCTTCCTGATTTAGCCTCACAAGTATCTATATTAAGGGCTCAAGTTGCAGAGCTTAAAGAAAATTTATCCTTACTCCAGCAACAAGTAAATTATGGAGCATTTGAAGATTCTTGGGTAAGAGAGGAATTATCAAAGTTAAAATCAACCTTAAGACAGACTCCTCCTGATCTTGAAGATGTGCCCACTGAAGACGACCAAATAACTGAATCTCCAGTTCAAGGCATGGTCACATCATTTTCTAACATGCAGGTGTTACCTATTGCTTACCAGAAATATTATGTGAATATTGAAGTCGAAATTTCTGGTGAAGTATTCTCTTTAATAGAATTAATTGATACAGGATCTGATGTAAATGTGTTAAATGAAGACAAGATTCCTGTAAAATATTGGAATACAAGTGCAGGCACTTGTACTGGTCTGGGAAATGCAAATATAAGCTTCAGGTATGAAGTATCCAGGGTAAATATCCTTTTACAAGAATACAGTATTGGAATGAGATTCTTTGTTGGAGCTGCACCTGTAGACTGTATATTAGGCACTCCATTTTTATCTCTAATGCAGCCTCATGGATCTTGTACTATCAATGATAAGCCATTTGTAAGCAGAGGTTTCCTTCGGCAAAGTAGATTTCCAGGCTGGTTACTGGACAATCATTAGAAACTTGCTGAGCTATCGACCTGGCGCAATCACAGGTTCTAGACACTTGAAAATGCCGTCTCTTCCTTACGAGTCCTTAATCTCGGATGGAATCCACAAGATATGTTCACTAGCTTTTGTCGTCTCTTCCTTGCTGAGTTCTTGTCTTACAAATTCCCGTGCGGTTGATTTCCCACCTCTGGTGATGCTATTTGAAACTGAGCGTCTGCGCTTTTCAAGACTCGCCTTCAGCCTACAACTGATGCCCTAGCGGCCACCTGCCTTAGCGGGACTTACTCTACCAGCTTTCACTGCGGCTTTTGAGCGCTCCTCTGGACAACCTTCACACTAGACTCCAGGGCCAAGTACTGACAACGTGCTTCACACTACATCACACTTGCACCAGGAATATAAGGGACCAAAGCAATAGACAGAATGCTAGATTAGTCAGGAGTTATGCGGAGACTGTAATAGGCATTTATCAAGATTACAACAGAATATATGCGGAAGCTTTGAGAAAATATCAGAGTTCTTTTATAACAAAGCCGAACACGGCTATCGGGTATTACAATTCGGGCTGGAGGCCCTGATCTCTCTCTCTGACTGACACACAGACACACTGGACAGACTCAACTATATCTGAGAGCCACTTTAGGTTCGTGCTGGCCGAGCCAGAATCACGCAGGCTTTTCCCCAGATCCTAAAACAGAAAGACTCGAAGCGCAAGAGAAGGGCGCTTAGTCGACTCGGACTTTAAGACTCTAAACTCTCAAAATGCGAATGAATGAAATGAGAGACTCATCCTCCTTATATAGGAATGAGGAGGAGATAAGCATCAATCTTTCGGATGAAGGAAGTGACTAGTGGTCCCATATGTTGGCCACCATAAGGAATCACTAGGATACTATTCAATCCGATGGATGTATTATTGTACTAAAAGCAGGGTAGTCACGCAGGATTCTCTGATAAGACTAAAGTTATGGGTCCCCACGAGGTATCGTGCAAGAGTCTCGTGAAAGATATCTGACAAACTTTATTGACATGACTTAGATAGTAATCATGCGAGATGTGAATCAATTTTCACCAGTAGTCGGAGAAGTGCTCCGAGTCTTCATGATTACTGACTCTTCTAAGACTTATGTACATAATTACACTGTGGAGTTGATATCGACAACCCACGGAAAACGGATGACACCACTGTCGGCCATCTAGACTTATAACAACTAGGCGTATGCTAGTCATTTTCAATATGAGTATTAAACTTGTCAGGATAATAAAGAGTATCCCATGGCTTCGTATAGATTTTTATGATATACTGCAGATTCCCATTCTGTCGTTGTAGTAGGGTTTGGACCCTCACTCCCCATTGCTCATGATTCTGGAGATATATTTGAAATAATTCTGGATTATTTGGTCCTTGGAAATTTAGATCTCGAACCATGTTCATTTGGTAGAATCTGGAGATTAGTCTGGGATCAGCTTCTTCTTTGTTGATTCCAAAATCTTGCCACCAATTGTATAACCAAGATGGAGGATTGAAATTAGTAGCACTCTGTACACAGCCGAACTTTAATATAAAAATTACATCATCTAGATAAAGCATCTTCCACCATAGACTAGTATAATCAGCATAATTATAGTGGGTCTCTGGAAATATAGTATCAGGATCCTGATCAGGCCACTGGACAAGAGTTCTTGGTCTATCTAAACATAAATATTGTTCTCTGTGCTCTAATGTTTCTTGTATCCAGATGGGATTTATGTCATGAAACCATTCAGTCAAATGCTGTCTAGACAGACTTGCTTGCAGTCCATACTGAGAGATAAATGGAACCAGAAGATTTGATGGTCCTGATCTTCTTACTTCTGGAACTAGGGATGTATATGGTACATTAGTAGCTCGGCTGATGATTTGTTTTGACCTTAATCCCCAACGCGGAATCCATAGTTCTTTATAATCTTCCCATGAGAGCCTATCTGGGATATTTTCAATATGCTCATTGTTATTTCTGAGCTGTATAGAAATAACAGAGCAGTTATATACAACTTGTAGATGCTCTCTACTAAGAAAATCAGCTAGAGAATTTGAAGACCCTTTAATATATTCTATAGAAAAATCAAAGTTGCTAAAAAGGGCCTGCCATCGAGCAAAATTGTGGTCACCAGGATTTTTAAGTTCTTTATGCAGAACCTTGTTCATTGCAGCTGCATCAGTTCTCAACAAAAACTTTTTGTAGATAAGATAAAGCTCAAACTTATAAATAGCATTTAGGGCAGCTTTAATCTCCTTTTCTAATGCTGAATAATTTTGTTCAGTAGAAGTCCATAATCCTGATGCAAACTGAATAACTTCTTCCATACCTGAGGAATTTCTCTGTTTTAATACTGCTCCCCATCCTATTTGGCTTGCATCACTCTCAACAATCTTGAAATATTGATCATTTGAAACATGCAATATAGGAAGCTGTCTGACCTTTGTTTTGATATTCTTGACTGCTTGAGTATGTTTGTCACTCCAGGCTGGAGGATTTTTCTGCAACCTCTGATTTAGCAATCTTCTATCTTTTGCACAATTTTGATAGAAGTGACTAACATAATTCAGACTTCCTAAAAACCTCTGTAATTGAGTTCTGTCAAGAATTTGATCAGGAAATTTGTCAGCAAAATCAACTGCATGTGATTGAAGGGCTATTTTTCCTTTTTCAATGATATGACCAAGAAACTTAATCTTTGTTTGGAAGAGTTCCATCTTTTTCTTGGATATAACCAGTCCAGCTGATTTGCAAGCTTTAAGAAAGATATGGAGATGTTTGAAATGCTGCTCAATGGAGGAAGAAAATACTAATATATCATCTATATATACAATAAGCCATTCAAAATAGGCTTGAAAAGCCTCATCCATAACCCGTTGAAACTTGGAAGGAGCATGTTTAAGACCAAAAGGCATCACATTCCATTCATAGTGTCCAGCAGGGACATTGAATGCTGTCTTAAATTTATCTTTTTCATGGATACCTACTTGCCAAAAACCAGATTTCAAATCAAATTTTGAGAATATTTGTGCTCCAGCAATTCTGGTTAAGAGGTTGGTCTTATTGGGTATTGGATAGGTGTCATCTACAAGTACTTTATTTAGGGGATTAAAATTCACAACAAGACAAGGAACACCTCTAATCTGTTCTGAATGCTTATTAACATAAAATCCATAGCAAGCCCAAGGACTATTAGATTTCCGGATTAGTCCTCTATCCAACAGATTTTTTACTTCTGCAGCACATAGATTCTGATACTCAACGTTCATGGGTATTGCTCTGCTTTTGCAAGGAGTCCTAGTATACTCATCTTTGTAAGGCAAATAGACAACATGCTTCTTATTTTTCCAAAAATCCGTAGGATTTTCTGAGCATACTGTTGACTCAAATAGTTTCTTAAGGGCTTCAATCCTAGACTGAACTTGAGGAGTTTTCATCCTTTCTTCAATTCTGGAGTTGACAATGAGAGTTTTAATCTCTTGAGACCGAAGGGATTTCAATATCTGTATGTCAACATCAGTAGTGCATCTAGGAGTAGAGACAAATGGGATTTTTATGGTCTTTTGTCCTCCTAATGTAATGAAATATCCCATTTGATTTGGAGCAATCTGAGTAGATCCATGAGGAGAAACAACAGCAAGAAATGGAGTACCAAGAATACAGGCAGCAGGAATCTCTGCAAGATAGAATTTGAGGTCTAAACAAAATTTCTCAAAGCATAAAGTAGCCTTAGGAATACAGTAGGAAATATTGGTAAATAGATTTCCCAATCCTGTAACCTTTAGATTTGCCTTGTGCCAGTAGGCTACTGGAATAACATGCTTATTAAGAAGATTTAAATCAGACCCGGTGTCCAAGAGAGTTTTTAACTGGAAATGTAGATCTTGGATTTTGAATGTGAGTGAGACATGATAGGGCTGATGCTGAAATTTACACTTTTCTTCCTTCTCTTCTTCTTCTTTTTGTTCTTCTGCTTCTGCTTTTCCTTTTACTTCTGTTTTCTCTTTCAGCTTTTTCAATTCTCCTTTAAGATCTGACACAGATAATGTCTGAGAAGGACAGGAGATGAGGGGAGCAGAAACTGGTTTAGGAAGAGCAAGCTTTAGATTAGTATAATACCACTATCCTAGTGATTCCTTATGGTGGCCAACATATGGGACCACTAGTCACTTCCTTCATCCGAAAGATTGATGCTTATCTCCTCCTCATTCCTATATAAGGAGGATGAGTCTCTCATTTCATTCATTCGCATTTTGAGAGTTTAGAGTCTTAAAGTCCGAGTCGACTAAGCGCCCTTCTCTTGCGCTTCGAGTCTTTCTGTTTTAGGATCTGGGGAAAAGCCTGCGTGATTCTGGCTCGGCCAGCACGAACCTAAAGTGGCTCTCAGATATAGTTGAGTCTGTCCAGTGTGTCTGTGTGTCAGTCAGAGAGAGAGATCAGGGCCTCCAGCCCGAATTGTAATACCCGATAGCCGTGTTCGGATTTGTTATAAAAGAACTCTGATATTTTCTCAAAGCTTCCGCATATATTCTGTTGTAATCTTGATAAATGCCTATTACAGTCTCCGCATAACTCCTGACTAATCTAGCATTCTGTCTATTGCTTTGGTCCCTTATATTCCGGGTATGTGATCATCTCTTCGCTCTGATCAGTGTCTGAACATTGTAAAAACTCCATATATATCTCTGTCTATAAGTTTTAGTTTGAGTTTTTCCTTTCTGAAGTTTTCTAGTCTTAACCTGGGGATACGGCCAGGAGCTTGTCCTTCGACTAATTCGTATTCGCTTTCGTATTAACACGACTGTCTG
This sequence comes from Picea engelmannii, assembly GCA_009831015.1. NCBI lineage: Eukaryota > Viridiplantae > Streptophyta > Pinopsida > Pinales > Pinaceae > Picea > Picea engelmannii. The sequence goes on along the minus strand of ML785196.1, from coordinate 116 downwards.
GACTCAAAGCCCTCCCTTTCTGTGTTAAGATAGAAATACTTAGAATGGAAGCTTCAGCTCCAGTCTTTGTCAGGTCTGTACAAAATTGTGTAAATACTAGTACTAGTACCTCAGAA
>ML785195.1:475305-498539 GCA_009831015.1 Picea engelmannii | reverse complement strand
AAGCTTAGCATAGAGTTGATGTTCTCTTAGAACTTGGAGTACTAGCTTGAGATGTTCTTCCCTATTATTGGAATAGATTAGGATATCATCAATGAAAATGAACACAAACCTATCCAATAAATTTATGAATGTGTTATTCATTAATCACATAAAAGTGGTTGGTGCATTAGTAAGCCCAAATGGCACCACCACAAATTCATAGTGACCATATCTTGTCCTAAAAGATGTCATGTGGATGTCTTCATATTTAATTCGGACCTAATGGTATCCAGACATCAATTCAATCTTGGAGAAGATGGTATCACCCCTTAATTGGTCAAACAAGTCATAAATCCTTAGCAAGGGGTAATTTTTCTTGATGATCATCTTATTGAGTTGTCTATAATATATGCAGAGTTTGAGTGTGCCATAGTCATTTTTCACAAACAAAGCTGGTGCTCCCCATGGAGACACACTAGGTTTAATTTAGCCTTTGTCCCACATATCCTTCAACTATAGTTTGAGCTCAACTAGCTCTAGTGTACTCATTATATAGGGTGTTCTAGACATTGGCACTGCTCCTGGTACAATTTCTATTGAAAATTCAATATCCCTTATTGGTGTTAGACCTAGTACCTTTTCTGGGAATACATCTTTATATTCTCTTAATATGGGATGGTTCTCTAGGGTGGGTTTGTCATTCTCAACAGATTTTAGTACTTGTATTTCATACAAGGGACATCCCTTTCTGCAATACTTCTTCACTTGGAGGGCTGATATTTTTCTCATTGAGATGGGATTTTGAATCCATTGTAAGGTTTCCCTTCTTCCTTCTTCATTTTCACTCTCCAAAGTTTTACTGTAACAATCCAACTTGGTTTTTTGGGCAACCAACCAGTCCATGCCAATCAACAGGTCATAAGATCCTAGAGGAAGTATGTTTAGGTTAAATTGGGTGGGAAATCCACTCATAACAAATTGGCATGATGGTATGACCTCTGTTCTTTTCTTTTGGTTCCAAAGGCTAGTTGTACCAGCCATGATTTATCATGTTTGACTTGTTGTAATTTACATTTCTCAACAGTTTGAGGGGTAGCATAACTCAAATTAGAACCAAGGTCAATTAAAATGGAAATAGGATGGCTGGAAATAATACCTTCCATCTCCACCACTGAAGCTTTGTGGTCAGCTTGTCTATTATCTAAGGCTACATAAATTTTTGGATGGCTCCTAACCACATCATTGACTATGGTAGCCTCTTGGATGTTGTAGACCCTCCCATTGTTATGTTTCCTATGTAGACAATCCCTCAGCAGATGTTCCTCTCCACAACCCCAACATTTCAAGGATTCTCTCTTCGTGTTATTAGTCTTACTTGGAGCTACTTTGAATGGTTTATTTCCACTATGGGATGGAAATTTTTTCTTATACACACTTCTGGCAGGAAGACTCATCTTAAATCTCTTACCAGGGTTCTTAAATATTGTTGGTTTAAACCCCTTCTTCTTGAATCCTGAATTGTTTTTATTCTTCCAGTCTACATGGGGTTATGTCTTACTCTTGAATTTATCATAGCAATACCTTTCTTTTCGAATAGTATCTTCTAAGGTATTTGGCTCATCAAACTCAATTCTATCACGGTAGGACTAAGGTAATCCACTAATAAATCATTGCATCTTCACCTGTTCATCCTTTATGTAGGGCACATACCTCATCAGTTAGAGAAATTTAATGGTATACTCATCTATGGTGAGTTGTCCCAACTTGAGTTCATAGAACTCCTTGGTCTTTCCATCAAAGTAATTTTATGACATGTACTTATTCTTGAAGTATTTCTCAAAAGTTTTCCATGAAAATTCCTTCTCATGGACTCCTTTCACATTCCTAAGGTCCTCCCACCAAATGGAATCTTTCCCAGTTAGGATGAAAATGGTTATCCAAGACTTTAAGTTTTCATAATAGTTATGGACTCTAAAGTACTTGTTCAAGCCGAGTAGCCAAACTTATTCTTCTTCCCCCTTCTTAATATCTCCATCAAAGGTGGGTGGTTTGGCTTTCTTGAATTCTTCAAGGTCGTGACTCTTGGAATGTTTCCTCTTCTTTCCTCTCATCTGAGAATGGGAACTAGTTTTTCCACTAGAATATTCCTTGGAGCTGTCAGTGTCCTCACCAAAGGAATATTCCATTGAATGTCTCTTGGCTCCATGTTGGGCCTTCTTTGAGTTTATCCTTCGGGTGTGGCCATTTTTAGGACCATGCTTCTGTATCTTAGGTGGACTTGGAGTTTTCTTAGTATGATTCCTGTCCACATGATTGGTATTTGGACCATGTTGCAGTTTCCTTTGTATAACTGATAGACTTTGCGGTAGGATTACATTAATTTAAGTTTATTTTTCCTGCTCCTTTATCAGCCTTTCATTGTCAACCCAAATTTTGAGGGGTTTACACCACCCTCCTTTCATCAGATTTTTTCTCTCTATTGTAGGAGGTCTCCCCCAACTCCTGATGTCTCACCATCCTTTATGTTGTAGTTCTCATGCTGCTCACTGGCTCCTTGAGTGTTGATAGAACAATTTATGTTAGTTATTAATCTACCAATTTATGAACAACACACATCATTGGAAAGTGAAGTCAACTTCTTTATTTGGAAACATTAGAAACCTACAGTGCAGACTTCCAAAACATCTATCAACAGTAGAAGGTTGTGTTCCTCTCTTCAATAGAGGTTCAGACAAGTTTCTTATAGAGGGGGGTAAGGTAGGGTGTTACCCCATAATTTCTCTAATAATGTTTTTGTGCGACTCATGCATGAGCCAAAGCAGACCAAGTGATGTTTCCATGCTCTAATACCAATTTGTAACACACCCAACCCCTAAATACCCTTTCTAGAGATGAGACATCAAATTTTCTCTTTTCCTTGGTTCATTTTCGGTCCCTTACTAAGAAGAACCATCTTATTTTTCTTCTCTAAAGTTTACATCTCCCACTACATGCTTAAATCAGCTAGAGGGGTCCTCCTCTTGACCTTGGGCTAAAAACCAGGAGCTAATAGCCTGCTTAGCAAAGGTTTTGGCACTTTGGGACTCTCGGACTTTGGGAGTTCCAATGGTGTTGTTGAATTCCGAGATTGATGAAAAACAGAGGGAATCAATGGTCCACATCCTTCGTCGAGATCCTATGGTTAAAAATTGGCTTCGACATTCATCACAGAGCACTCCTTTTTCCCAATCCATGAATTCCCAAAATCTTGCCACGTAGCCTTAGCCATTTAGCAATCGACGTTTACCATTGAACATCCTATGTTTCATTGTTTCGAGAGTCGACGGTCAGCAATATTCATTCTACGTTTTCAAAATTTCGTATATCGGCGATATCCATTGGGATTTTGGCATTCGACGATCTATTATCCTCATTATACCCTCCTCATCCACACTACAATCAATATTCCGAAGTCCTGAAATCATCTAGACTCTCGGAGTCCCAGACACGTCACCACCCATGTTGGCTAGGCAGGCATGAACCAAAATTTGAAATGCGATGAGGGTCAAGGGGTGACAAATTTCATGCTCTAATAGGCATAAGGGGTTGGTAAATCGGTCGAATATAGGTGACATGTTGCACCTTGGTTGTGTATCCACGTCACCTGGGATGACATCAATGAGCCAAGTTAACCCCCTTCATACGGTTGGGATTTAACCACTTTGACACATAGATCCATGGTCCTCATTACTTCATGGCTCTGAGCTTTGGAGCTTACTAACTCCTCTTGACACAAATCCCCCAAAGAGACAAGTCTTCGGACTCTCAAATCTTATGCCATGTGTGCTCTTCCTACCAATGGCCAAGATTTATTTTAACGTTCGTGACTTTAGCAGTTTTCACACTTCGTAGACTCTTGGCCAGGTTCCTCTGGAGTACAAAGTCTACATACTATGGGATCACTTGCCACATACCCACTCATCCAACGATCCTAGTTCAATGGACAACCTTTGATAGTGGACGAGTAGGACCATGTGTCGCTCGACGATGCATTCCCAATCGGTTGGTTACTTGAGGGTGGTTCCTTAGATCGATGAATGAGAAGGATCCTGAAGGATCTAAAGATCGATGGTCCACATCACTTCGGCAGTTCGACATTCAGGTGTTCAGTGTGTATCTTCTAGCTTTCCCTCCGAAACATGCTGGATCTATCACCATGTGTACCTAACATCTACGTCCAAGATTTACTCCAACTTGTAGAGCTTTGGGGAAACTCTCACATCCCTATATTGTTGAATACCTTTACTCTCAAATAACCATTGATCTATGGACATGTGTCCCTCCATTTCCAACGGTCCTGATTTACTCCGTGACTCCGACATTTGCGAGTTTTCGACATTAGACCACTCCTATTCACTCGAAGTAGGACTTCACCGAAGCACTTAACGCTTCCCTTCTTAAGTCCGATCTAAAATTTGAGAGGGATCTACATTGGATCCCCATATCGATGACCTTCATAAATTCATGACTTTGGCCTTCGGTTATTTTCAAGGATTGTGGAGTCACAAGTCTCAAAGTCCCGAAGCCAAAAGAGATAGCTCCTTTTACACTAGCACAAGGTTCCTGGGCCCTGGTCACATGGGTCCTTTGGTAAATATTAGGGCTAATTTCTATTCCTCTTTAGCAGATAATGGGTTAAGGACCTGAGCATGATCCCTCGGTCATATGAGTGGATAGTCTAAAGGAAAAACACCCTTCTCCCACATAATTGAACTTGACATTCCCGCTAAGGTGAAATTGAAAGGGTTGGAAGGAATTAGACATTTCAATCAATCCTACCCCATCTCTCTTGCGGATTCACATCTCATAACTCTCTAGCAACAAAACTGAGATAAATTGAAAGCCATGAAAATATAGCAGTTTACAGAAGAAAAAGAGTCTATCTAATAATTTTTCAAATACTGCAAGACTTAACCATAAACACAGACATTCAATCATCACATCCAACATATAACACATAGTATGAAAATACTTATCAGAACTAGAAAATGTGAAGCAACTACTAAAAGGGGTTCATGTTTCCTCCTAATAATAGGCACAACCACTCCTGATGGATTTACCGCTAGCCACCCTCGAGATAGACCATGATGCTCTGAGAGATATTATTTCTCTTTGATCCATGACAATCATGGATGAAGGTTACTCTCCTCGTCCCACAGGAAATTGGCAACTGGTTTTCTCTAATCCAAGCAAGGAGGTATGCATGAGTACTTCCTCAGTCACTCATCAGCCTCGTTTATCATCTTGTAGCCAAACCATTCTTGTGTATTATCTCATCCAAAATGAGCTTATTGCTCAACTTTTCCTCTCAACTCTAGAGTCAAAGTATGCTTCCCTTCTCTTCTTGGGAGAGTGTTTTATCCACTCTATTATCTTGCAGATCGGTCATTGCCCCGAATTACCTCCTTTCTTTCCTTCCTCAGAAAGGTTGTGTGGGTACAAATCCCAATTCAGGGTCAAGAATAGAAGCCTTATAGATGGGTACCTTGTCCCATATCCTCATTAACTCTTGAGGATGGCCTTCCAACTACCATCCTGACTGGTAATTCATTTCTAGGTTAGAGGACTGTTGAGCAATTACACCTAGCATGTACTAGTCTGGTGAGGGTCATCTCAACCATTCTTGGTTTCCCCTCACCATTGCTCTCATAGAATCCATGGTTTATCTTGGAAAACTCCCCCCTTTCAACAATTGTGCAACACATATCAAATTTCTATTAATAAAAAAAATTTCATACATTGACCCTTTTATACAAGGGTTCATCAAATAAAACATTCACACATATTTAGTCTGCCACAGTCTCTTGGCCATTTATAGCTATATTTACAAATTGGGGGAAACAGGGGTATTACATTTCAAGGTACTGATTATTTTCCTCCAAGTGAGTATTTTCAAGGCACTAATGAGGATGATGAATTATGTCCCTCAAGTGGGGATTTTAAAAGTATTGAAGATGATTATTTCAATGGTGGACACTCTTTCTTGAATAGGGAATTTAAAGGAAATAATGATGATGATGATGAATGTCCTCCAAGTGAGGATTTTCAAGGTACTGATGAGGATGATAAAAACATTCCTCCAAGTGAGGATTTTCAAGGCCGTAACGAGGATGATGAAGAATTTTCCTCGAGTGGGGACTATTAAAGTAGTGAAGATTATTATTCCAATGGTGTACACTCTTTCTCGAGTGGGGAATTTAAATGAAACAATATTGATGATGATAATTTTCCTCCAAGTGAGGATTTTCAAGGTAGTGATGAATATTTTCCTCCAAGTGGAGATTTTCAAGGCACTAAGCAGGATGATGAAGAATTTACTTCAAGTGGGGATTTTACAAGAAGTGACGATGATTATGACAATGGCTTACACTCTCTCTTGAGTGGGTAATTTAAAGGTAACAATGTTGATGTTGATTTTCCTCAAAGTGAGGATTTTCAAGGTACCGATGATGATGATGAAACTTTTCCTCCAAGTGAGGATTTTTAAGGAACTCATGAGGATGATTAAGAATTTCCCTCAAGTTGGTATTTTAAAAGTACTGAAGATGATTATGTTGATGGTGGACAATTTTTTCTAGGTGGGCAATTGTATTGTATTAGATTTCCCACCTTGAGAAATTATTTGGAATATGTATTGTATTTTAAAAGTACTAATGGTGATGATGTTGTTTTTCCTCCATGTGAATATTTTAGAGGCATTGATGATGGTGTTGTTGATGATGAATACATTCTTGTTAGAGAATATTTTAATGGAATTGATAGTCTTAACGACGATAATGATTTTCCTTCAAGTGAATATTTCATGGAAGATCCAATGATATTGGCGAGGATGGTAATCATTTTTCTAGTGAGTTTGATATTCCTCTTATCAATGAATATGGTGATGGACCTAGGAATAAAGATCATGTTCTCAATCAATCAACTCCAAAAAATCAAGATGATTAACATTCTCTTGTTCGGTCTCCTAACATTGTTTTTCTTGATATTCCTTCTAGTGATGAGGAAATTCATTCTAGTGAGGATGATGAAATAGTGGAGACATTGAAAAGAAACATTATGTCTAGGACTAGGACTATAACTTTTTATATCAATCCAAATCATTCTAGTTATACAAGGTCTAGGAAATAATTTCTCACTAAATCAACTTCCATTAATGATTTGATTTCAAGTGATTGTTGTCAAAATAATTGTTTGAAAAGCATGGACTACATGTATTCCTTGAATAAAAGGAAGACATATTTGTCAATGAATAAGAGAATGAAAAATTAATATTTAATGAGGTCATGATATCCACCAAGATAGGATATGTTTATCGCATTGGGAATCTTTTACTTTGCACAAAGGATTTCAAAAAAATCACTCAATTGGTAATCTTTGTCTATCAAGAATCCAAACAATGTTGGAAAACGATCCTTCATTTTATTCAAAGGTACATCATGGACAAGAGAGTGGGACATTAAAAAACACTACATTGTAATGGATGTGTGACTTCTTTATCAAACATGGAGAGTGTATGCCAGATAGAGACACAATACATATTCTAGATAATTTCTCAAGGCGGGAAATCTGCAACTTGTACAAAGAATATGCCGAAGGTGTTGAAGGAAATGGTAATTTTATTACATATGCATATTTTATAAGAATATGGAAGAAACAATTCAACAATGTTTGTATTCCTAAAAATTCAAGGATGGGGGTTTGTAGTACATGTGCTACTCTTAAATCAAGAAGAGATAAATATGAAGGGGTAGAAAGAGGTATGTATTTACTATTTTTTTTTAATTGGACATTTATCAACTATGAAAATATATTATCAATATTTTCATTTTATCTCATGTGCAGATTCCATAGTCAAAGCACTTTAAGAAATATTCACCATATGACCATCACCATAATTCATCATGTGCTCACTCATTGGTCTTGAAATCTTCCTTAAGTTCTACATCTACAATTACACAACACTAGTCATGAAAACAAAAATCAAATTGTGTTTGGATATCCAAGCATGCTTGTTCAACTAGGAATCTTTCAAAAGGTGAAAGTTGGTTTCCTTCTTGTTGGAAACACTCATGGTCATATTGTTCAAATGTTCAGTTGTTTTTCAATAACATTGAAGAGGGAAAATGTTGGAAGACTACCATCATTAATTGAATTGATTAAGAAATCATACATTCCAGAGCATGTTTTTCACATATTTGAAGAAATTGTTGACATGTGAATATTTATTTAGGGATCACATGGTGAAGAAAAATGTAATGAGAAGCTTAATCACGTTAGCTTCCAACATCAATTTTGTTTCAAAAAAATTGATGGGAAAACACTTATATGGGGAAGTAGTATTCAAATATTGCAGAATGGGGGTAGATGTAGGAACTATCGAGCTGAAACACACAAACATTTACAGCACACACCCTGCTACAGAATACACAACGAAAAAAAAACTAGAAATACTATTTCCAAATAATCAGGGATTTCAATTGGAAACTTAAGAATGCAACACCATTCCTTTATTGATTTGAAGAACATATCAAAATTTACATCACATCAAGCCTGGGATAAGAGAAATCCATGAGTAGTTACTTGTGTGGTTGAAACCCACTACAAAAATCATCCAGAAGGTAATAATATGTGTGTGTGGAATGAAACCATGTTTCTCCCTTCCTAAGTGTTTTCCCAACCTGGAATTATTATCTCCAGATTCTTTTTGGTTCACCAACCTATTATCCATCACATCCCTGCTTCTTTTAAATTCTCCCCTTCACCTCTGAATCGATTCTCCTTCCATTTCCAAGAATGGACAATTACCAAAATTGCATGATAGTTTTCCTCCTTCTTGGCATTAACAATCTTCCTTTTGGGCGCCAGATCCTTGCCTAACTTTGGCTGAGACTCAACACATTTTAATTCCAACATGGAAAGTCAACAAGTGTTGTAACAACGTTATTGTAGGAGGAAATTCGATTTTTAAACGAAATACATATTCTACAGGAGTTTCAGCATGCATTTCAACATGAGTTTCAACACGAGTTTCAACACAAGCTTCAACATACACAAGAGTAACTGCATGAGTAACAACAGTTCGAATTCATAACAAACTGACTAAATAAAATGGACCACTAACATAGTCCTTATTTGACTTATTTCCTAATTTGCATAATAGAAATGTTTTTGGGTCATGCGGATTTCCCGAGCCCAAGTATGCTCCTATATCAAACACCCTTGGTAAGATAAAAATGAGCTCCATCTCATGTGCAGATTACTATTGAGGTGAATAGTTATGTACATGTGCTAAATGATATTCAGTCACGCACGATGCATCCTTTGCTCCTCGATTCTTCCAATTAATTAAATATTCCATGTACTCCTTCCAGAGAGTCTTCTTACCAACTTTTGTAGCAAGAATTTCTTCAATATGCTCCTCTAACTTAATTGATAGATGTTGTTCCCATTCTCTAAAGGTACCTTCCTATGTTTTTTTTTTTCCCTTCATGAAACTCATAAAGATCAACCACAACAAATGTAGTCGATATGTCAAACTTCTCTGGAAGTTCCAGCCGATAAGCATTATCAGAGATCTTTTTCAGAATTCGGCATGGACATATCTTCTTGTATTTTATTTTATTATATGTGCCTTGAGGAAATCACTCCTTCCTAAAGTGAGCCATGACCAACTCACCCTCTCGGAATACCTTCTGTCTCCTATGTTGATCTACTCTTTGTTTATAAATGTCATTGTTGGTCTGAAATTTATTATTTAATTGTTCTTGTAATTCATGCATACTATCCACAAAATAATTCACATCAGTACTCTTCTTGTCTTCCAAATCCAGCAATGCAACCAAATCTACCATACCTTTTGGCGATCATCCATAAACAACCTGAAATGGAATCTTTCCCGTATATATTTTCACTGAATCGTTGTATGTGAACTTGACTTGGGTTAATGCCAAATCCCATTGAATAGGATTCTCTCCACTTAAACTTCACAACAAATTTCCTAGACTCTTGTTCACTACTTCTTTCTAACAATCTGTTTGAGGATGATATGTCAAACTGTATAACAAATTTGAGCCTAACTTTTTCCAGATTTTCCTCTAAAAATTCCCAAGGAATCTTATATCTCGATCTGAAGTAATTATCTATGGTAATCCATGCAATCTAACCACTTCTTTGAAAAATAGTGCAACTACTTTACTAGCATCACTAGTCTTCTTACATGCTATGAAGTGTGCCATTTTTAAAAATCTATCCACAACTACCATTGTTGAGTCATTTTTTCTTTGTGTCATAGGTAATCCTAAGACAAAATCCATATTGATATCCTCCCAAGGTCCTTTGGGTACTAGCAATGGAGTATAGAGTCTGATGTTCTGAAATTTTCCTCTTTCTAGTTGATAGATCCTACAACCTTCAACAAAATTTTGGACATATTTATTAATGTTGGGCCAAAAATATCACTCCTTCTACAAGTTTGTGGTTATATCAACCCCAAAATGTCCTCCTAAACCACCACTATGCAACTCTTGAATGAGATTTAGTCGTATGGAACTTCTGGGAATACAAAATTGTTTTTTTTTAAACAAAAACCCCTCTTGTATATGGTAATCCAGATATAGTGTTATGTCTAAAATCCAAGGCTCCTTACATGTCTTCTGAGATTCTGATAAATATGCATCTTATTCATACAATGTCTTTAGACAATTCAGACTTACCACTTCTACCGACATGGTATTAAGTAATGTTGTCCTTCGACTTAATGCATAAACTACCTCATTAGACTTCATGGACCCATGTTTCAGCACAAAAGAATAACTTTTCAAGAATTATACCCATTTAGTTTGATTTTGATTCAAATTACCTTGGATGTTAATGTACTACAGAGCTTTGTGATCCATGAACAAGACAAACTCCTTCGACAGTAGATAATGTTTTCATTTCTTCAAGGCTTGAACAATAGCATAAAATTCATGATCATAAATAGAGCACTTCTTTCTGGACTCGTTCAAATTATCATTTAAAAATGAAATGGGTCTCCCTTCTTGACTTAGAACTGCTCCAATTTCTATTCCACTAGCATCACAATCAACCTGAAACACTTTGTTAAAATCTAGTAATGCTAATATTGGTTGTGCTATTACCCTTTTATCCAATTCTTCAAATCACTTCTCTACTGCTACAACCCACTGGAACACTCCTTTCTTCATACATTCTGTAAGAGGCACACATATTTGGCTAAAGCTCCTAATTAATTTCTACTAGAATCCTACCAATCCATGGAAGATCCTCACATCGAATGTGCATCTTGGTGTTGTCCATTCTATAATATCCCTCACTTTATTAGGGTTCAATTTAAGTCCTTGTGAAATCATGAAACCTAGGTACACCAATTCTCACTGCATGAATGCACACTTCTTTAGGTTTATCAATAGTTTCTCTTCCTTCAAGCATTGTATCAATTCCCTCACATGATTTGTTCTACTCTTTCTAAAAATCAATATATCATCTGAATATACAACCACAAACTTACCCGAAAATGTCTTCAAGACTTTGTTCATCAATCTCATGAACGTGTTGGGTGCATTGGTTAGTCCGAACGACATCACTAACCATTCAAAAAGTCCACCTTTCATCTTGAATGCAGTCTTCCATTCATCACCTTCTCTAATTCCAATATGGTGATAACCACTCTTCCAATCATTTTTTGTAAAATATACTGAACCACATAGGAAATCCATAAGGTCATCCATCATGGGCAATGGAAACCGATACTTGATAGTGATATTGTTTATAGAACGTGAATCAATACACATTTTCCATTCCCATGTTTTCTTAGGAATCAATACTGCTAGTACTGCGCAAGGGCTCAAGCTCTCATGAATCAACCCTTAGTCAAGCAATTCCTTCACTTTCTGATTCACTTCTTCACTTTCTGATAGAGTCATTTGATAAGGCGCTTTATTTGGAAAATTCCATCCTGGGATTAGATCGATCTAGTGTGATATACTATGCAAAGGAGGTAACCCTGTGGGTAATTCCTCTACAACAATTTCTTTAAAATATTCCAACACACATTGGATCTCTGCTGGTACATAAGTCCCCTTTTTAGCCTCATGAACCTTCTTTGGAGATATAGCTAAAAAATACCCATTTTGTTTCTTCTCCTTCAGGAACTCCTTGGTTGAACACAACATAAGGCGATTTTTATTGTTGTTCATGTCTTTGACGTTACTGTTTCTATTACTCCCACTCTCTTCATGCATTGGTGTCAACTTATAGCATTGTCCATTTTGAATAAATTCATATGAATTTTCCCTGCCATTGTGGAAAACTTTACGGTCAAACGCCCATGGTCTCCCAAGAAAAATATGGCATGCATCCATTTCTACTATGTCACATAACACTTACTCTTTAAAATATCCAATCTGAAATTTTAACAAACATTGTTCAATCACCGTCACCTATTGGCCTTTATGTAACCATGAAAATCGATAAGGATTGGGATGTGGTTCACATTTAAAATTTGTTTTCCAATTTATTTATATTTCCGCCATCACTAATCAAGTTATAGCATTTGCCTTCAATTTTGCATCTAGTCTTAAACATTCTTTTCCTTTTTTCAAGTCCTTCTATTAAATTTTGTTTTGGTTTAAGTAAAATTCTTTGAAACATCAAGTTCTCACCTTGTTCGTGTGGAAGCACAACCAAATATTCTCCAACCATTGATGCATCACCAAACATGGTAACCTGTGTTCTAGAATCACCTCTTTTATTGGAACCTTGCTTCTTTGGGCACTCTAAGGCTTTGTGACCTTCAACTCCACATATATAACAAGTAATTGCAAACTTTACCTTTCCTCTTCCAAATCCTCTACCTCTACCAACTCCATTTCCTTTGGAACTTTGGCTACTTGCCAATTCCTCTTCTTTGTCATTTTCCTTAGCAATGTTTGTTCTACCTCTTCCTCGTGGACCTCTTCCCCTTAAATTGTGTTGGGTTTTCCTATCAACTTTCTCCTCCACCTTTAGGGAAACTTGGTAAGATTCATCTACGGTACGAAAATAATGCATACTCATATCATATTGGATTGTATATTTTAGTCCATTCATATATATAGCCACACGTTGATACCCTGGATCATTAATACCAAATTTGAGTGACAGCGTGAAGAACTCTTCAGTGTACTCACACACAAGAGTATATTTTTGCCTCAGATTATGCACTTGTCTACATATATTCTTCTAGTAAACAACAAGAAAAACAAATTCTTTAATATTACTCACCATCTTCTTCCAAGTCTATATATTTTTCTGCCTATTATCAACTCTATCCTTCTGTAACATGTCCCACCAAATGGCAACATTTCCTTTCAACTTTGTGATAGAAAATCAAACCCGGTTTGGATCAAGAACATTCTCATATTCAAAATGCCTCTCGAGCTCTCCTATCCAGTCTATAATAGTTTCAGCCTTCAAGATTCCATCATAGAACGAAAGCTCTACTTTCGCACTACCTCGGTTACTCAAATAGGATATCAAATTCTCGGTTGGGTCTACAACCTCAGTATTCTATTCAATCTCACTCTCATCTTCAGATTCAAAATCTGTCTCAGCATCTCCATCTCTTATGTGTTCTAATTCCTCTATTCTTCTCTATAACTCTTCAAGTTCTTGATTTCTTACACCTCCACATGTTTCTCCTCTCATTCTCGGTGGAATTCTTCCAAGTCTCGTGGTAGTTAGAATCCAAAATACCATACGCAGCCTCAATCTAGACATTGATACACCTACTTTTTCTTCAACACTTTGGTTGAAACACCACTAGAATTAGGGTATTCTCTACCCATTACAGGAATACTCACACAATCATCCAAGATAGAACTTACTCTAATACCACCCAATGTAGGAACTATCGAGCTGAAGCACACAAACAGTTACAAAATGCACCCTACTACATAATACACAATAGAAAAGAAAAACATAAATTCTATTTCCAAATAATCATGTAATTCAATTGGAAACTTAAGAATACAACAACATTCCTTTATTGATTCAAAGAACATATCAAAATTTACATGACATCAAGCCTAGGCTAAGAGAAATCTATGAATAGTTATGTGTGTGGTTGAAACCCACTAAAAAATTCATCCAGAAGGTAATGGTCTACGTGTGTGGAATGAAACTCTGGTTCGCCCTTCCTGAGTGGTCACCCAACCTGGAATTATTCTCTCCGGATTATTTTTGGTTCACCAACCTCTTCTCCATCACGTCCATACTTATTTTAAATTCTCCCCTCCCCCTCTGAATCGATTCGCCTTCCATTTCCAAGAACAAACAGTTACCAAAACCGTATCATAGTTCGCCTCCATCTTGGCGTTAATGATCTTCCTTTTGGGCATCATATCCTTTCCTAACCATGATTGAGACTCAACATGTGTTCATTCTAGTGTGGAAATTTAACAAGAACTGTAAAAACATTATCGTAGGAGGAAATTCGATCTTTCAACTAAATACATATTCTACATGAGTTTCAACATACACAAGAGTAGTTGAATGAGTAATAACAGTTCTAATTCATAGAAAACTGACTAAATAAAATGGACCACTAAAACAATCCTTATTTGACCTATTACCTAAATTGCAGAATAGAAATATTTTTGGGTGATGCAGATTTCCCGATCCCAAGGATGCTCCTGCATCAGGGGCCTTCATCAGGTTTAGAATTTTTGAAGTTCATTCAAGATCATCCAATATTTGCATCAAAGTTATTGTTATTATAATCAATTATTGAAACATAATGCATGGAAGCATAATAGAGATGTAGATTATTCTAAATGCCTAAAAGAAATAAAAAAAAAAGTCAATTAAAGATACATATGAGTACTTTGATGTTGTTGATTATGTTTGGTGGGAGTATTTTTTCAATGGTCAAAGTGACATAATTTAAAACTCAACAAATGAAGATATATTTTTGAAGACTCCATTTCATTGGCCACAAAATATGCCAAATGAATCCAAAGAAAGAAACATTGTTGAACAACACGAATATCAAGGTGTTATTGAGTTTACACAAGCAAAGGAAAGAGAAATGTATATTGGTTCTTGAATATCATGTGCACAATGTAAATCCATGGAAGACCTTTACAGGGGTTCAGTGCATGATATTAAGGAGGGTATCATGATTTCAATCTTAGCGACCAGAGATCTACGTGCTTATGGATTATGGATTGCATTGGTATGAAACAGGTACACACCCATTCAATGGTGTGTACAAGCCATAGATGGTGGTTGAGAAACATGTCAATAGAAAGAGAAAATAAAAGGGTAAAAATACAATTCATCATCGCATTGACCTATTAAAATTAGAGGATGTTGACATACTTTTTTATGACTTCAATTTGACAAAGAGAGGAACTCTTATCTCCAGGACAATAGATATTATCAAGAGGTTGTTCCCACAAGAAATAACTGCAAGATGGGAGATTGATGAACCTAGTCATAGATCTAAAAGGATTTTGACTTCTAAAATGTTGGGCATGCATGTAGACTCAGATGGGGCATTCATCGAAAATAGAGAAGAGTATGGATCATTTAATTCTTCATCCAATCATTCATCTGAAGACAATGTAGACTATGATGGTATTTCAGAATCCATGAGTCAATCTGAATAAGTGTATGAAACATTTTATGTATTTTTTATCCATATGATGTTTGTATGGTAACCAGAAATGAGAATTTAACTTACATATGATCTTACATGAAGTTATGAATCATTTCTATGGTTTATGAATTATTTTTTTTATTAGGGAGAATATAATAAAATTTCTTAGCTCATGTTTTGAATATGGACAATGTAACAATACTTTTAAGAAATAATTTATGCTTCATTCAATGTAACTTGTATTTACTTTTTTTATTAAAATTTTAAAAATAGTAAAAAGTGATGTTGAATTTTTAAAGTATAGGGTAATATTTTCATGGAATTATGTATTATCTTTTGTTTGGAGTGATAAACTAAGATTTAAAAAGTAAGCATTTCAGGGTTGATTTTATGATTTTGTTTACAATAGTGATGGTTTCTTTTACCTCTTTAAAAAATGTGCCATTTTAATACCCCAATTTTCACATGGGTGTTACTGGTAGTAGTACTTTTCAATTTGATGGTTGATTTTGAGGTTTTGGTTTTAATGGTACCAACTGTTAAGAATCATATTTCAAATTAACTATAATTTTAACATTTTGAAAAAAAAAACTTTTTTTAGGTAACATCATTTTTTTTATTTTAAGGTTTTTTTGAGCTAGTGTATGAGTTTTATTTAAGGCCATTTTTTTTAAATGTTGTAATTTTGACCTCGTTAGAAAAAATCGTGCTATCGGTAGCAGAAATTTTTGATTTGGGGTTGATTTTCATGTTTTCTATGCAAAAATATGGATTTTAAGGGCTAGAATTCTTTTTTTGAGGTCATGGTTCTCATTAAGTTGATAAATGTGTTCAAAGGAACAATTTTCACTAAATAATGAGAACCTACAACTACTTATGAACCCTGCAATATTCCCATGAGTTTGTGGATGACCATCAATATATATCAAGTTTTTCTTGTTAAAGTTTCTAGAAGCACAATTATTCGTGCTCATACTATACATGGAAATGCTAATTTTTTATTTAAAAATATTCAAGTAATCAAACCAACTATAAAGAGGAATAAAAAATGGCATAAGTGCTACTAATGTTTTGGGAGGAATAGATACATGTGCAAAGATAAACAACCCAAGATTTGCAACATCTATTTTAGACTTGGCAATCATATAACTATTACCACAAAAAGAGAATTATGTTCCAACATCGGGCACATGCATGGAAGATGGGGAAGCACCATACACATCTCGATTGTAACAAGTTTAGTATTTACTTTACATATGGACAGGAAGAGGAAAGTCATCGCTACCTTCCAACAATTGACCAAAGTTTGGTGTGTTCGTGGACATTTTTTTCTCTTAGCTAATACAAATTTTTTGATCTCCTAGTAGAGATGTTTTGGGTAGTATCAATATCATACTTTGGCTCACTAGAACTCTCTGTTGACTCAACAGAAAGAGACAACTCAGTCAATTTAGGATGAAACTTAGTTTATCTGGTTTCCAACTTTTCAAAAAAAGAGCATATGGAATTGTTCCTATGTGTCTTTTCTATATCACATATCGGATTCTTTACCACAATGGGAGGTATTATACCATCAACTTTGAGTAGTCGATCTTTAATATAGTGAAACAATGTGACATATCGAGGGTTCTTCTTCAATCCATTACATTTTGGACAACCACATACTATTGTGGTGTCATAAAAGAGATCTAATTCACGGTGTAATACCATTGACCCAGGATGGTTGCTGGAAGATGGCATACTACAATAGGCAGGGTAAAGCAGTTGTCCATTTTCATCAAACATTTGTCTGCAATATCTTTCTCCTGATAAGAGCTTGCAACATTTTTGGACTGGTGGAATATCTTGTGCATCTGATCTCAATCATGAATCATGATCGTGTAAAATTCAATGAATAATTATTCAAATGCACATCCATAAATGATATAAATTCAATCAGATAAATGAATTATAAATAAAATATAGACTTACTTCAAATGGTGGAGGAGAACTTGATGAACTTGCAATGATATGGAATGAGATGGAATCTGAAGAGTTGGCCATTTGATATTATAACCTTTTTTCCCTTACATTTGAGCCAAAACCATCATCAACACATGAACAAATTCTTAAAAGAAAGTTTGGGAAGCATAGAACATTCTAACTTCAAATAGAATTTTGAATGGCTTTTAAAAGTTATCAGTGCTCTTAATTAGTTAAAGACACACCGATGTGTCTATATATAAAAAGGCATTGGTGTGCTAAATTATGAAAAGCACCAAAGAGTCACCTATGTTACTACATCTACAAAGCAAAATCTCTGCAAAATTTAATTGCAAATGTTTACATTTATATTATGTCAATAAAATTGAAACCGATGTGTTTGTACGTGGATAACACATTGAGGCACATGAAATTTTGAATCTCGCTACTTGTATAGTGAAAAAATAAATGAACATTTTTAAATGTATATCTTTTTGTCAGTGCTTTTATACGTACAAAGACAATTGGTGCACTTTACAGTGGACCAATGCTTTAAATTGCACGGGTTCTCTTTAAAGCGCACAAGTTCCCTAAACTGTATCATGCACCAAAAAGGTAAGTTACAAAAAAAAACCATCAGGTTTATTATTAATGCATCGAAATATATAGTGAAAAAGCAAGCATGAATTTCATTTTTTTTAATGTATGTGTTCATAAATGAAAACACTATTTATTATTTCATTCTTTTGGAAAAATTTAGAGGGGAGATTTGTGTAACAGATATTTACTAGCAAATAATTTGGAGTGGGTTATTTTTTTGAAGAGACAAATTTGGAAGGGATCACCATGGGACACGCACAAATCTGCAGGGGATAAATTCCAAGTATGTGATTTCATTCTATTGACCATCTCAATCTTTCCCTATTTGATTCAAACCATTTTTAGTGCATTATAAAAACAAATAAAAGGGTTTCATAGCTATCTTTGGTATTGGAAGCCCTAGCTTTGTTGTTGTTTTTCTTGGTTCCCCTCTATATATTTCACAAGGGCATTTTATTTTTTAAGATATAGATTTTTATAGGGTTTTTGTACTTGTATTTTGGGATTTTAGTATCCATTGCAATGGTATCACTCATTGAATTAGATCCCAAACCATGTCACTATCAGGTTGTTTTTCAAAAAAAATAAATCGCAATGCATAGTTTTGTTGTACAGTAATGTCGCATTGTTGAACATATTTATGTCAAAAACACCTATTAGTTTAAAATATAAATACCATTTATTTTAGTATCATATGCGTACAGATTCGGTGGTGCACAATAAGCAGTAATGAGAACCAGTTTGTATATGTATGTTGAGCGCATCGGTCCGTACTATGTTATCATATGCACTAACATATTATTTTGTAAAACTATTTCATAATTTATATATCTGATGATTCCTGTTTTTTTAATAAAATATGGTTGACAGAATTTCAAGGAAAACAACTTATTGCAGTGATCGTAATGGTAGCTCGGCCCAACAAGAGAGCAAGGTATGTTAAGTTTTATTAAAACTTTAATTATATATTTCAATTATTTGTAGGTTTAAATTCATGATGTGTATTGGTTAATGCATGTCATGCAGAGAAAAAAATTGAAGAAAATCGATAAGATTGTTTGAAATCTAAGTGAAAAAATGATACAGATAGATATTGGTGGCCACCAACCTATTCCACTAGCTCAAAAAACATTTTTCCACCTTGGTAGTTTTTCTACGGTTTTTCAGATCCTAAACTTCCTAGGCCATTTTGAGGCCCTAAACGACATTTTTTTGACATTGTAGGGGTTAGGCTTGGTCGGAATTTCTTCTTCTCAGCTAAACCTTTCCAACGAGCTATCATGCGCCAAAAATGGAGATTTTATGAAAATGTTACTCCCTCGGTAAGTTGACGTATCAATTACCCCCATCAAGGCCCACAAACCTTTTGGTGTTTCATCTTCTGGAGTAATGGTTTTGTATGTTTAGGGTTTTTCTCGGTAATGCTTTATGTTAAAAAGGAATTTTGAGCCTCATTGTACACATCCTCTTGCGAATGAGTGTATCCATCACATCTCTTCTCAGAGATAAGTTTCCACCATTCTAGTGAGTCCATTCACTCTATATTTTTACGGTTTTTGTACATTTCTTTCATTAATAGAAATTATGTATTACTATATCTCTGTGTTTCTTGTAATATCTTTGTGTATTTTCATATTATATATCCACCTTCTTTTCATTCTCAAAATAATCTAGATCAAAAAGAGCGTAAACGTTTTATGGAAATGTTGCAAAGAGAGGAATTAGGTGGATTGAAAGGTAATCAACATGAAGTTTTTTTTTTGAATTTTTACTAAAAATGAATTTCTTAACATTAATATCTAACAAGTTATAAACACTCAATTTCACATTTTTTTAATGCTATGCAGGGACCAATAGAAAGGGAATATAATGTTGTCTTATGAGGACAAAAATTATAAAGGATGGAAACAATTATGGAAACTTGGTCATCAGTTCATCTAGAGTGCTTCTTGAATTTAATGAGAGGGGAAAATTGTTTTACATAACTTTGAGGAATATAGTGGAAAGAACATATAGATATACTCTCCGCTTACAATACAAAAATCAATCCAATGACTCCAAGAATCAGGTTATACATAAACTACAAGACATGTTTCCAAAGCAATGGTCAATGAGACCCATGATACTTTCAATAGAAAAACTTACAGTAACAAAAAATAATCATTTAAAAAGTATTATTACTAAACATGTTTTTTCTATAATATGTTCCAAAAATTACTAAATTAATTTTTTTGCTATATTTACTTTCATGTCCATTTAAAAAAAAAGTATTGTTCTTTTTTAGTTTTTCAAAAAGATTATAAAAATTTCAAGAAACAAATGAGGGGAAAGCCAATACATGTTGATAGGAATTTCCAAAAAAGTGTACAAGTATATGGTAAAACAAATAAACATAATTGCATCACAGGAGGAGGCATCTCAAAAACAACATGCATTAGAGGTATGTAATCATCCATTTATTCTTTTATGTACACCAAATTTAATTATCATATGAAATACTAATTTTCAATTGTTTTGTTGTAGAAAAGAAGAACAAAAATGGAACCCATTCAACACATTAGACATGATGACAAGGAATAAAAGGGTTGATTACAAATTTTGTGAGTACTTACATTTTATTCCTTACTTAAGATTCCATATTTGTTGTGATATTTAATTTATCCATGGATGTCTTATAATAGGTGTTAACATACAAAGAAGATCCAACCGAACAATTGATCAACATTGGGTTAATTGAGGGTTGTGAGTATATGTTGAAGTATCAAAGTTTAATTAAACAATTTGTAAGTAGCTATGTTGTTTAACTTCCCTTTTTTTATAATTAATGGAACAACAAAAAACCTTTATATTAATTATATCAACTATGATTTGTCATGGCACATTAAACATACATGAAACAAAGTATGGTGAGGAGACAACATAAGAGATTTTGAGACACAACATGCCACTTGACTTTGAAAGCACATGTATTGTTTATGAATCATTGGTTGCTATGGTATCTTTTTTTACTTACACAATCATGCATATTCTACTATATATAAATGTAAATTTACTTATTACACTCTATTTCTATGTTTGTATATGGAACATGAACAAGAGAAACATAAAAAAACAAGTTGATCAAGAAAATGTTAGATTAAATAACCAAAGTACAATATTTCCTACATGTGATTAATAAATGAGGAATGCACGCATCTCGAGCAATGATAATAGTTCAAGTGATGAATGACAATCAGTATAATTAAATGTTACTGCAAGTTGTATGTTTTGGAATAATTTTCTGTGAAAATTAGGAATTGTGTTTAATGTACTCGACATGTCCCAATTGTATGAGGACATGTTACCAATAAGTGTGACAATTACATATTGGTTTTATTTTGATTATCATGTACCTTTACGTTTCTCCATTTTCTATGACGATGGATCTCTTATTCATATATAATAAAATGGGTTTCTTATTTTATTGCATTGTCAAATGTTGTAAAATGTTGCGTTGTTGCTTAATTAATATATGGACGATTTATATAGTTACAAATAATAGAGATGTAACTTTTTGGATAATGCATTAATTCAATCATTATATCAAAACAAAATAAAATATATATAAAAAACAATATTATTATAAAAAATATTTGATTTTGAGATGATTAATTAAAAATTTCTAAAAAAACTATTAATTAAAATATATAAATATTAGTGCATTGTATTCTTTTGAAAATGGTGCATGCCATGAAATATACCTTGTTGCATTTTTATGAGTCATATGCAACGGTGCCAATTGATTAAGTGAAAGCATCGGTGCTAACAATTGTGAAAAAACACTATTACTTTAAGTGACATAACATACAATTGATTATATTTATCATTTCAAAATATTACAATGAACATAAAAAAAAGGCACACTGTTGCTTTACATATAATATACACCCTGATATTTTATATATAACATATGCATAGGTGCTTAGTGACAAAAAATCGTGCTAACATCTCACCTCAAGTATTCAAAATTTGACTATCTTTTGATGCACAAGGTAGTATAGGCCCTAGTGTGTACTAGCTACAAGATCATTGGTGTTCCATAAAACAAAAAGAACGGACTAGTGCATAATATTTATATGAGCACCGATGTTTTATACAAAAACAACACGTACCGATGTGTAGACTAACACGAAAAGCATCGATGTTTCATATAACATACAATATGAAACCGATGTGTAATAGCTTTAAGAGAACCAATAATTTTTATGTTAGGGTGTGCACTAGTGCATGTTACTTAAGAATGTGCCAATGTATTTATACCAAGGTCCAATACAAGCAATGACAAAGAAATATTTTCTACAACCTCTGCCTGCCCAATTTTTTTTAGTTATATGGAACATCCACTTTGAATAGTGAAGGTTGTAGCGGAGGTTTCTTTGAAAATTTTGCCAAATATTGTAACACTAAAAACCTCCGCAAAAGACTTTTCTACAAGGTGTTTTCCTTATAGTGTGAGTACATAAGAAGGTCTTTACAAGGTGTTGATGTATTTTTTCGTCGCTAAAAAAATTCAACCTTGAATGTATTCCCCATGGATGGAGGGCACACTTTCCTTCTTTTTATATAGGTGGTTATTCTCTCTTTGGTATTTTCTAATATTAATTCCACACCAAAAATAATTACTGCTAATGTATTTGAAATATATTGATTGCTAGATCCAAAATGTTGATCTCTAAATGTCAACAATCATAAAACTACACTTTGAAACAAAGAACGTATATAAAATCTGTGTATATTATTCCCAAACTTACATTGCCTATGATGTGGACTATGCAAGAAGCATGTTTAAGAAATATTATATAAAGGGAGGTGAAAACAAGCAGATTATTAAATAAAGAAGTGTTCAACTATGAATTCTATGCCCACTCAAATCTTATTTTCACAAAAAAAAAAAAAAAAATACTTTCTTGCATTTCCCATAGAAGAATAGGAACATAAAATAAGCCTATCCATTCAA
>ML785195.1:441775-475205 GCA_009831015.1 Picea engelmannii | reverse complement strand
ATATTTTATATATAACATATGCATAGGTGCTTAGTGACAAAAAATCGTGCTAACATCTCACCTCAAGTATTCAAAATTTGACTATCTTTTGATGCACAAGGTAGTATAGGCCCTAGTGTGTACTAGCTACAAGATCATTGGTGTTCCATAAAACAAAAAGAACGGACTAGTGCATAATATTTATATGAGCACCGATGTTTTATACAAAAACAACACGTACCGATGTGTAGACTAACACGAAAAGCATCGATGTTTCATATAACATACAATATGAAACCGATGTGTAATAGCTTTAAGAGAACCAATAATTTTTATGTTAGGGTGTGCACTAGTGCATGTTACTTAAGAATGTGCCAATGTATTTATACCAAGGTCCAATACAAGCAATGACAAAGAAATATTTTCTACAACCTCTGCCTGCCCAATTTTTTTTAGTTATATGGAACATCCACTTTGAATAGTGAAGGTTGTAGCGGAGGTTTCTTTGAAAATTTTGCCAAATATTGTAACACTAAAAACCTCCGCAAAAGACTTTTCTACAAGGTGTTTTCCTTATAGTGTGAGTACATAAGAAGGTCTTTACAAGGTGTTGATGTATTTTTTCGTCGCTAAAAAAATTCAACCTTGAATGTATTCCCCATGGATGGAGGGCACACTTTCCTTCTTTTTATATAGGTGGTTATTCTCTCTTTGGTATTTTCTAATATTAATTCCACACCAAAAATAATTACTGCTAATGTATTTGAAATATATTGATTGCTAGATCCAAAATGTTGATCTCTAAATGTCAACAATCATAAAACTACACTTTGAAACAAAGAACGTATATAAAATCTGTGTATATTATTCCCAAACTTACATTGCCTATGATGTGGACTATGCAAGAAGCATGTTTAAGAAATATTATATAAAGGGAGGTGAAAACAAGCAGATTATTAAATAAAGAAGTGTTCAACTATGAATTCTATGCCCACTCAAATCTTATTTTCACAAAAAAAAAAAAAAAAATACTTTCTTGCATTTCCCATAGAAGAATAGGAACATAAAATAAGCCTATCCATTCAAACAATTTTATAGTAATATTTCAAAGGGAATGGAGAATAAGCATAATAAAAACTCAACTTAAAGGTAATCAAGACAAATCCATAAAAAAATGCTTCAACTAGCAATCTTCTAAGGAGCTTCACAAAATTTGACAGAATTTAAAAAATGCATTTCTTCATAATATTTGAAGTATTTATCACCCATAAGGAATATACAAAAATATGTTTGTAATATTAAATAAACAACTTGAAAGTTAAATGCATTCTTCATAATATTTGAAGTATTTATCACCCATAAGGAATATACAAAAATATGTTTGTAATATTAAATAAACAACTTGAAAGTTAAATGCATTCACATTTGGACCTACAAATAAAATATAAAAGCAGAGGGGTAGAAGAGGGAGGAAGATTCAACTAATGTGTCAAAGTATTAATTTATTAATCTATAAAGTGTTGTGGATCATATTCCATTGAAACAATTTGTCACAAAAAATCTTACAAGTTTTTGCAAAATATGTTTATTATGCAGTGTTTACTTATTATTATAACTCAATATTATGGAAAGAACTTGAGAATGAAATAAAGGAAGCTAAAATAAACACAAGGTTCTCCACACAATGAACACAAGATCTACCCTAGAAAAACCTTTCTAGATAATGAAGACTATGCCTTGTTCTTATCTTCTCATATATGAAATGAAAATAAAAAGAAAGATGAACCCGTATTTTCTCAAGGTTCATATGTTCTCCATATTGAAAACATAAACCCATAGTGGTTTCTTCCCTAAACCTAATAACGTTCACTTCCTCTTCCATATTATGCAATGTGATGTAGTTCCATCTGATGGTAGCATCATGATTGACTTGATCACCAATGAAGTTAGTAATCGACTTCGTACTTTTTTCCTCTGAAATTGTCTTCAAACTATCAAAATTACCTACGAGGTTCTTTCTTATATTTATCACTTCAATCTCAAAGGCCTCTTTGGTCAACAAGTAAGATTTAACGATATTTCTTATGGTGGTATAAAATTTAAGAGATATTTCATATCTTCAATAGTATATGTTGTCACAAATCCCAATCAAATCCCTTAGTGTTTTTAACTTATAGTTATAGCATCTCCTATTTTTTTCCAATCTCATATCTTAGGGGAAATACCCTTTGAGTCTAACCAAAGGGTTTATAGAATTTACCTGATCAATTAAAAATTGTAAATAATTAAAATTAAACTTATCATCCTTCTCCACCTCATCATTCAATGATTATTTTAATGAAAAAATTCTTTGGCCTAATGAAAAGTCTTATCAATGAAAAAACAAAAATTAAAAAGAAATTTGACATGCCTTCCAGATTGTTAGTCATCGTATTCCTTACCTCTAGGATCAATTCTTTTTCATCTTGGACCTTAGTAATTATCTCATGTGCCTCTTATGGGTATATTTGACCTGCCTTCCAGATTGTTAGTCATCGTATTCCTTACCTCTATGATCAATTCTTTTGCATCTTGGACCTTAGTAATTATCTCATGTGCCTCTTATGGGTTTACACTTGGAATCTAGATAGAGGGTGGTTCAACAAGCAAAGGCTAAGGGTTCAAAATGATTTCTAGTTCAACCAGCCTCTACTGCAAACTATTTATCTACTTTTCTTATTCGTATATTGTGTGCTAAAACATGTTTCTAGTATATCTATGATATTAATTTGTCCACATTCCTTCAAGTTGCTCACGTAGTTCAATATTAACTACTTCCAACATGTTTTTTCCTTTCACTTTACCTTTGAAAGCAAAAACTTCTTTTTCCTCCTATCATAGTTAGAAAATTATGCAAAGTGATTAAAACATCTTGAAATATTTGAAGATTCACTACTACAATACTATTTTCCATATGTACTTCATCACACATAACATCAACAACCCATGGAATTATTTTAGAAACATCCATATTTGTTTAGCCCTCATCCAATGCATAAATTATTTACATCTATACACATCATGAGTGGTTGGGTTACCATTCTTACTTGCACTAGACTTCTTCTTTTTTGTAGAAGTTTTTATAGCATGTCCATTCACCCTCTTGGGTTTATTTAGGCCATCATCACTTCCCCCATTGTTAGAACTAATTTGTGTGTTTCTCGAATTACCTCTACCTTGTGAAAGAAGAGTGTATTTTACTAGATTCTTTTCAAAATCCCTAGTATTGGAGCCGGAAACAATTATTTTACCTCCAAAGTGACCCCTAACACAACATTGGCCCTCCATTTAAAAAAAAATCTAGAATGGCACAAAATATGCTAACCCTAATTGAAAATTCTCCCATGTTTTAGTGAATTTCCTTCTAGGGCCTCATCCTCTCATCACATGTTTCAATGTTGGAACTATCTGGAGATAGTGCCTCCCGTAAGGGTTTAGAATATTCAAATTCATAAGTACCTCTAGGGTTGTTTGATTCATCCTTTTCTAAGTCAAACCTCATAAGGGAATCTCCTCAAACTTAATGAAAAAATTCAAGGCATACAACAAATATGAATCCATGTGCAACCTTCTAGTTATAATGAGGAATTAAATCAATTGGTATGAAATTCCATTTGATATGATTCTTCCCTAGTCCATAAAGATACACACAATGTACTGAATATGATACATACCCCTCAAATTGGGCCATGGAATCCTTTCCAACCAACCTAAAATTCAAATATATAATTTTCATGATAATGGTTTTCCATTTCTATGAGTTCCAATATTCAATCTTTCGAGACAAGCATCTTAAACTAAATTATCCACTCGTTTAGTGGTCCAAAACCACACAATATGAATATTAAGACAACCAAGGCCAATGAATTTCCTTGTTCTTTACCTTGGTAGTATTATGCACTGAGTTGAAACATTCTACACACCAATAAATAAGTTCTTGATAATAGAAAATATTTGTCATACATCCCCCTACACTAGCCACATGGTCTAAGCCCTTTATTCTTTTCTTTATTCTTCATACAAGTCCAAATACTCTCTATACACCATAGGATAGAGAAAAAATGAATTTTCCATGACCAAAGTGTTTATTGTATCATGAACTAAAGGTAAAGTATTTCTCCTAGGTGTCATCTCTAAGAAACCAACATCTCGTACTGAGTATTCCCCTTTCGTATTTAACAAAACTTTGGGTATGAAAGTGTTTCTTTCAAAATTTGTTATGGTAAAGTTTCCCATGTGGACAGTTGAAACCCCCCTTGGATCAAGACCCCTTCTTTGATCTAAGACAGAAGGGAAACAAATGGTAACTACTTTCCCTTTAGACCTATTTCAACAATCAGAGTAAGAGGAAAGAGATGGATGGCATACCCTTTTATGATGGTTTTCCTTGCTGCTTCATCCTTTGACCTTGTTGACCAAGCTCCTAAACGCAAGAAAATACCTACAAGGAACAAGATAAATATCCTTCTTCTAAAATATATTGTTAGGTTACAATAGATCTATCTATGATGACTTTAAAAACAATAGACATGCATGTAACTAGTGACACAAAACATGAATGGAATAGTCCAATTTATATATTAATGGAAATCAATAATGAAGAACTTACAAAAAAAAATGATGTTGCAGCATCTCCTCCAAGGATATCTTATCCATCCCTCTCTTGAATGCTTCAAGATCAAAAGTATGATGCTCTCATGTATTCTCCTCCCTTTCGCCCAAGAATGGCCTTCATTATATAGGAATTTGAGGTATAACCACCATAGTATATTTTGGGAATATGTTTGAGGATTTATCTCATGAGGTTTCGATTTAGTGCCTAGGATGGTGCAAAGAGATATGACTCTAATCCTTGACCCCAAACCAACTCAACCTTCCCAAAGTTTTCCCAACAAATAAGGTGGCTTAGTTGTAACCACTCC
Organism: Picea engelmannii; assembly: GCA_009831015.1. NCBI lineage: Eukaryota > Viridiplantae > Streptophyta > Pinopsida > Pinales > Pinaceae > Picea > Picea engelmannii. Next base: position 470,265 of record ML785195.1, on the reverse strand, counting down.
ATCGCTCCCTTAGAACTGAGCAAGGAACGATAGTGTCACTCCCCTAACACTGAGTAAGGAGTGATGAGCAAGGTTCATCTCCCTCTCTATATGGGAAGGGGGGTGATGATACTCCAAAAATGGAAATAATCTAAGGTAAAATATGGTAATTCAACCTTCAAATGATATATTTCTCTTCCAACTTGTCTAGAGATCATGAAAAGTGTTTTTGCATGGTAATAAAGTTATGACACTTAATAAAGTGCATGTGACACCTAATAAAGTGCCTGTGACACTTAGTAAGGTGCATACGACACTTGATAAAGTGCATGTGACACATAGTAAGGTGCATACGACACTTTGTTGGAATACTAAGAAGGCATGGTGAATCAGTATTTGAACTTTTTACCACTTTCAATCACAGTATATCATTTATGATTTCATTCAATATATCATGAGCATATAACCATAAGAAGTACATGTTGGAGATACTTCACACACACATAGGATTTCTTTTTCCTAATGGTTTCCCTATGTTTACTAGTCATTATTCAGTCTCCTATAGTTTAGGGAGAATATTCCTCTAAGAGAATATTCTCTTCGATTCACACTTCAGTTTGATCAGTTGAGTGGATTCTAGATGCTACATTGGGATTATCACCATGCAGCATTGGGATCATCACCATCTAATGTGCATTTTCCTTGGTATCATCACCATACTAGCGCATTACTCATGATTTCTTGGTCTCCTCCTCACTTCACTATGTTTCAGTCAGATAACTGAAGACTGAGAGACTAGTTAACTTAGACTAGGTGTCAGTTCACTCTTGTCACTCCCTGAGAGACTAGACTAGGTGGAATTTTACTCCCATAACTGTTGGTATGTGTCCAGATCACTCTATACCACAACTATGGAGCATTGGATTCTCCTCCAATGTGCATTAGTTGAGTTATACAGAGTATAGCATGTGTAAATTATCATTCATTCATTTGATTAATGAGAATTCTTCCATTCTTTCTCTTATGCTTCTCTTTTCTCATATTTTCACTACAACTATGTATCCCTTTTTCTATCTAGATCTATTATGTGCAGGTTAAACATTTTACATGTTATCAAAGCCGACAGACTTCTAGGGAAAAGAAGCACCAAATTATTTTTGTAGGTACCGAAGATTGAAGATAGCGGAAAAATGGAATTTCCAAAAGAATTCATTCTTACATCGTACAATTTATTTGCATGGAAGGAGAATATGATAATGCATATTCAAGGAAAAGGATTATACAAGTTAACCATGAACATAGAAACTAAACCAACATCAGAAATAGAAAAATCCAAGTATCTAAATCGAATGGATGAATCGTTTCTAACTATTTGCAGTCTCATTTCTCATGAACTCCTCTTTCACATATCCTCTTGTAAAACCCCCAATGAATCATGGACCACCATGGAAGGGATTTTTGGAAAATAGGATGAGACGAGAGGACACATGCTCCAGGTGGAATTTCTCACTTTGGATCCAAAAACCTTGGACAATATCCAAGATTTATTTACCAAATATAAGGATTTGTTGTTGCAACTCAAGGCTTGTGGGGTTGATAAATCTAAGGAGAAGAAACAAATGGTTCTTACCATTCTCTCCAAACTTGGTCTAGAATACTCAGTTCTTTTTTATCTACATTTCATTCAGTTAGGCTCTCCTTTGAAGCCACCTGGACAATGCCCTCTCTTGATGTCTTTATTGAGTCTCTGACACAAGAGAAGAACAAACTCATAAATATGGGAAAAGTCAAAGGGACAAAGGCACATTCAGTTACTATGAAAGATGGTAGCAATCATCAATATCAGAAATCTAAAGACAAATAAAAAATGAAAGCACATGCAAATCCAAAGAAGGAAGGGTACTCAAAACCCTTCAACGATGCCTCCAGATCCAAAGGTGGAAAGGGAAGAAAAGGGGAGAAATGCACTTACTTCCATAAAGGATTACATCCAGAATCTGCATGTATCCAGAAACAGATAGATCAAATGGCCCAATTACTTCAGCAAAAAACCCTTGGAGATTGCATCCCCGAGGGTGCCAAGAAGAAGAATCCAAAAGATCAGAATCCCAAGAAAGGAAATCCTAGACATGCTTTGATTACCATCAACTCCTCTCCCGATGCTTGGACCATAGATTCAGGTGCATCACACCACATGGCAGCCATAAAAGAAGTGTATTCTACATTGGATGCATGCAAAGGTCCTCCTATTCTGATGGGGGGCAACTCTCCAGTAAAGGTCACCAACAAAGGAAGAATTGAACTCACAAACGGAAGCTTTGAGAATGTGCTACACGTTCCCAAACTTTACGTCAATCTTCTCTCTATGTATAAGATTAAAAAATCCAGCACCAGAAAGAGATTCATATTCACACCTGATGCAGTGGATATCTATGACATGCAAACCAATTCCATGGTTTCTACTGGTGATGTAAATCATCAATTTAGACTCTACACATTTTCTGAATTTATTGAACCATATTTTTTATTACTGCTTACCCATGTTGATAAAAGAAGTAGGATATGGAACACAAGGTTCAGGCATTTAAATTTCAAATATATGCAACAACTTAGCAAGCAGGGAATGGTTGATGGTTTACCTGACATCCACTTCTCCAAAGGAATTTGTGAGGGATGTGTTTGTTAGGATATTTATACACTTGGGAATTAGTTAAGATCTACTTGGTCTAATGTGTCTTTAGGTAAAAGTGTGTTTCTTAGTGTGTTTCTTTAGTATGCATTAGTATGCATTTGTAGTTATGAAATCTGACGGCCATGATATGTTCCCGACATAGAGTGATATGACGGTTCATATTCTCCTCGATCTTAATGGTCATTGATCTGTGGATTAACACCTGAATGGTCCATGATCACTATTTAAAGAGCATGGAGGGTCATCTGTCGATGATCAATTGTGAGAAACTCTCTTGTAAAATATCTCTGTAATATTTTTTATTTTTCATTAATAAACTGCTCCAAGTGGTCGCATTGGCTGGGGCCGTGGATGTTTCCCCGTAGCGGTTTTACCACGACAAAACATTGGTGTGTTGATCTTTGATCTGGTTGTGTGAGTGTTTATTGAAGGTGTTCGTCCTCTATTGGAATACCTATGTTTTCAAACATGGTATCAAAGCCTGTTTGAAGACCCGCTCCTGTTGTAGATCGATATCGTGAAGATGAGTTGTCTCATCTCCATTTTTCTTCCATTTTTGTACATTTTGGGGCTGAGAGGATTGTTCCATTACATTTGGAGTGTTTTTCACAGTCAGGAACATTTTTTGTTTCACTCAAAAAGGTTTTTTTTTACCAAGATACTAGCATTTTAGTCAAATCCAAAGGTATAAAGATTGAATACGCCATTTTTAAATTTTTGCAGAGTTTTATTTTGGTTTTATACTATTTGTTTCTGGGTTTCTACTCTTTTAGATCTGTATATGCTTGTTTCCCTGCACGCTGTGTGATTTTAAAAAATCAGAAACAGATAGGAAAAGGTGCATTTTTTGGGTAAGCTAACCGAGCTCTAACCCTTGTTGCCATCAAGAAGCGAAAAACATTTCTTATGTGAAAAGAGTTTTTTTTAGCACGCTCTCCAAGGTTGTCTTTAACAACAACACCCCCAATCCTCTTGTTAAACAATACAATATTTTTTTCTAAACAATTTGGTCAAAAGTTGCCTTAATAAGTAAGGTCTTGAGTTCAAGTCTCTCTTTTTTTTACTTTTTTTTTAAAAGTTCATGCTCAATTGTAAAGTGTATTTCACTTCAAGTATAAAAGTGAATCACTATAAGTAGCTTTAATATTTTATTTTAGAGTTATTTATTTTGCATGCATCTTTTCTTTCATAAAGTAACCCCATTGTAAAAGTGATCCCCACTTCTTTTTATAAAAGTGGGTCACACCATAAAGAAAGTTACACCACCATGTGGTCCTTTCGTTACTATTTATGCATTTTTTAAAAAGGGCATAACTTTCACATTTGAAGTTTGTTATTAGTGTTGTTTTTTTTTTTTTTAAACCACCTAATTTTTCGAGATCTTTTCATCTCGATCATCAATTTTAGTTTTAAATCCATATTATCTATATGGCTTATTCTAGTAATCTTTTGCTTACCAGCACCAACTACTTCCAATGGAAATCTCATATGGAGGATTTATTAAAAAGTAAAGGCTTGTACCGGATTACCTTGGGAAAGGAAAAAGAACCCACTGATGTTGATAAGAAATTCAAATGGGCTAATAGGAGTGACGAAGAACGTGGACTAGTAGGAATGTCCATCTCTCCTGATTTAAGGTTCCACCTTAAAGAAATTGATGACCACGATGAAGCTTGGGAAAATATTGATTTTGTGGTTGGTAAAATCAATATTATTCGAGCACAACAGTTAGAAAATCAAGTACTGACTTTAAGTCCAAGTGATTTTTATTGCATTGGAGACTATCTATCTAAGTTTAAAACACTCAGAGTTGTATGTGAACAATGTGAGATAAAGATGGAAGAAGAGCGTTCCATCTATCTTATTCTTTCTAAGATAGGTAGTGCATATTTTTTGTTTGTATCTACCTTTTATGCCATGAGAGAGGCTCTAGGGAAAGATTATCAAAAACCCACTCTTGATTCATTTTGTGTTTCTTTGATTAGAGTGGAAGATAAGCTTGTACAACTTGGAGTGATCAGCACTTATGGTACCTCCAACAAAGCCTTAGTCGCCCAACAGAAAGATAAGCCCAAGAATACCAAGAATCAACATCCTCACTACAATAAAAAGCAACATAAAGGTCCAAAACCCACTCAGACAACTTTAGCTCCTAATGGTGACAAAGGAGAAAAATATAAAAATAAGAAGACTGAAAGACATAGCAACTTTTGCGATAAAGATGGTCATGATGAGTCCAAATGTTTCAAGAAGATAATAGCTTTAGAAGAAGCAATGAAGAAGCACAACAACTGTATTGATTCTAATTCTTCTTCTTCTTCTCATGGACATGCACTTTCTTTTTCTGGTTTCTCCTTCAATACAACTTCTATTTCTTCTTCCAATGAGTGGATTATTGATTATGGAGCCTCTTATCATATGGCTAATGATAAAGACATATTTTATGCTCTAAATGAATGTAACACCAAGAAAATATTTGTTGGTGATTATAGATCTATTAGTGTTGTGGGATCTGGAACAGTTCAAGTAGATAATGGTCATTTCAATGATGTATTATGTGTTCCAAGTCTTTCTGGCAACCTTCTATCAGTATATGAAATCACTCATTCAGGTGAAGGTAAAACCGTAGAGTTTTCACCTCACCAAGTTGTAATCAAGGATCTAAAAGATCCTAAGCATGTTCTTTCAACTGGAATTGTTGACGATATTACCAGGTTGTACAAGTTTGACAACTTTGGGTCATCATCTTTTTCATCAGTTTTTGTTTCTCATAGAAATGACTTGACAAAACTTTGGCATGAGCTATTTGTTCATCTAAATTATCACTCATTGCAACAACTATGTGATCAACAGATGGTGGTTTTTCTTCCTCTTGTTTCATGCAAAGATGGTGTTTGTGTCGGTTGTGTTCTCAACAAACATCATCGGGACAGTTTTGAAAAACGTGCCTCTTGGCATGCCTCGGGCCCTTTGTAGCTTGTTCACAGTGATTTGTGTGGTCCCCTATCTACTCCTTCTTTTTCTAGGTGCAAGTATTTCTTAACCTTCATTGATGATTTTTCTAGATGTACTTGGGTTTACTTCTTAAAACTTAAGAGCAAAGTTTTTGACAAGTTTTTGGCCTACAAGGCCCTTGTAGAAAACCAATCTGGACATCAAATTCAAAGGTTAAGAATAGATAATGGAGACGAAAATGTGAACAATAATTTTACAAGTTACTGCACTACACAAGGCATCCAAATGTAACACATTATTCCATATACACCACAAAAAAATGGTGTTGCTGAGAGAAAGAACCGCACATCAAAAGAAATGGCTAATTGTATGATTGAATATAAGGGATTAAATCTAAAGTATTGGGCAAAAGCCATCAACTGTGCAAATTACATAGTAAATCTCACTCTGTGTTGACGGGCGAAATTGATCGTCCGTCAACTGAGAGAGTGGAACCGGTCCGGGGTTGTCTAATAACCCAAGCCGTTTGGGATGAACCACCCTGACGGGTTTAGCGGCTACGTTAGCTGATCTAAGGTCCTAAGAAAACAAAAACAGAAAAACTATTCTAAACTAACTAATCTAACTAAAACTAAATAAAACAAACTAAACTAACTAACAATAAGTAAAACAAACTAAACTAATCTAACTATTCTATATATACAATCTACTAACTACTACTATACTAACTACTAACTGAAATATAACTTAGTCACAAAATGTACATTTATCTACAATTCACAGATTTAAATAAAACCTGAAAAACTCATTTGCATTCTTCCCTAAGACAGAGAGGGGTATTTTTATTGCTTTTATAATTTTATGAACAGAAATAAAACAGAAAAATAACTAAACTAAATTACTAATCTAAACTACAAATATATTTAATCAAACTACTTAGATTATTCTAAACAAATTAACGGAAATAAATCGTAAACTAACCTGGAGAAACACTCCAGATTTGCCCTGTGTATGATGACTGTGCTAGCAGATCGGAGGAAGGAAACTCGCACCGAATAATCCAGAAGCTTCTCGTAAACGATAGTTGTAGTGCTCTTTAAGTTTGTTTACAGGACAAACAAGACATAAAAATCACAACAATTATATGATTTATAAATCTCTACAATTAGATAAACCTGTTATGCAAAGATTTATACTTAATAATTCAATTGATGAAGAAGAGAAATTTGTCATTCATAAACTGAATCAAGTAATTGTTGTATTTTTAAGTAAAGGAAGAAATCAGACATGGATCATATTAATTAATTCATATCATTTGCAAAAGACTAAGATAGCTAAAGTAGTCATTAATCAAATGCAAATTGATAAGCATAACATGAAACAAAAGATTGATATTATGAAAAGCGAAAGTTGTAGCAGAACATCAACTTCTGTCTCAGTCTATATTAGATATCCATAATCCTGGTTCTCCCACAAGCGAGGATGATCCTTATTACACAAAATAATAAGTATTTAAAGGTTTTCCACAGGGTAAAACCTCCCTGTGGAAGTTATAAAACTGTTTACATAAAATCTGGGAAGATACCCCAAAGTTGTCTAAACTAGGAAACTAAAATAAAAGTAAAACATCCAAATATCCTCTAGACTGTCCATAAAATCCCATGCAATTCAAATTCACCTGAAAAGGACAAAAATGAACAAATTAGAAGGATATTTTATTAATAAAATGATAGAAAAATTAATTCTATAGACTAGCTACAGAATCATCTGATTCTGTAGCTGGTCTAAATAAAGTACAGAATCAGCATTGAAATTAATCGAAAATCTTTTAAAAGATTTCAATTTAATTGACATTCAATAGCAATTTGAAAACGAATCATTTAATTTGAATTTGTTATGCAATTCGAAATCAAACAGGATCCAAATCAATTGAATGATCACAAAGATAGTCGTACTTTGTTTCTTGTGTCACCACAAAATTGAATGAACAGAACCATAATCCCAACATAGTGAAATCATATGATATCAATTTGGAATCGACACAATCAAAACAAACGCGTACAATTGTTATGCTATCCTATCAGCAAGGGATATGATCGGAGCCAAATGAGATCGTTATCAGATCGTTATCACTGTGTTGACATAGCCACGAATAGATTAATTCAAACTGGCGTGAAAATCAATTGAAATGAAATCGTAATAGGATCGATTGATTAGCCACAGAATTCGTAATTTGTTACTGCGAATTGGGAAAACAAGATTGTTTTGACTTTGGTCAGAATTGTTCATTTGGTAATGAATTATAATCGTATTTAACAGGAGTAACGAATGTCGATCAATTTGTTTTACGAATCAAACAGAGCAGCAATCAAAACACAAGCCCAGTTCACAAAACAATCTTTCCAACTCATAATCTAGTCAGAATAGAAGTGAATTGAATAGAAAAGGTTCCAGCATAGCGATTACGAATCAAAACATCCCACGATTCGGGCGCATTCACACAAGTTTAATGAGATCATTTTTAATAAAAACAGAGTATTTCTTTCCAAATTAAATTGAACAGAGTGGTACTCATGATTTGGAAAATCTTATGACACAGCATATCATAACAACTACACTCCCGAAATCATTTACCAATCACAGCATACGGATTATACGAGATCGAATCCGAGCACAATCGTATTCTAAATTGAGTATGGAACTTCCCATGAGGAGTGGATACAAAACGAATTGTATTGAAAACACACCATTAATTTCGTTACTTCACTCAGAGAGACTTAGCAAATGAAATCCAAACGAATAAACATTCAAATCCAATAAAAATCTATGATAAAATCGTATATCAAATCGAAATTCCTTCTATTTTTATCAAAACGAAACCATGTACAGGATGATCACCGAATGACAGAGGCGTTTGGATGAGTGACTAAACTATTTAAAAACTGAATACAAATCAATATATTAACCTAAATTATTCACAAAACAAACGATATCAAATTTTCATACCTGTACAGCGACGAGACGGCTTGATCATGCCAATTTAGAGTTGACCACGGCTGTGGCTGATTCAACGTTTTTGAAAAGGATGGAGCCTATTGTCTTCTGCTTCTTATCAGCTACTTGGAGCTTGGCTCTTTGACTAGCTAGCACTGCAATCTGGTCTTCCAGTGATTGAATTTTTGATTGGAGTATGGGGACATCAATGTAATATCATTCCAACCATGAAACGCATTGGTCACAGGGTGACTGTGTGGGTTTAGAAAGAGCAGACGAGGGTTTGGACAAATGACCAAGGGTTTCACGAGGCAACTTAATACCCGGGTAGCTAGGGTCGTTCTTTAGGTAGGGGGGAAGGTTAGATACGAAATCATAAGGGGGTTCAGAACATAAACCATGCGAGTAGGGGTACTCGCTGGCTAAAAAACGTTCCACGTCAGAATCGGAATCCTCACTTAGGATGATAGGATTTGTCTCAGCAGAGGGTTTAGGTTTGTTCCTGGCCATCCGTGAAATCAAACGTGCGTTCTTTTTACCCTTAGCGTTAGCAGTAGGTTTTTCCTTGGGCTTCTTGCTCACAGGTATATTAATAGTCTCAACTTTCTCAATAACAGCGTTGGGTAGGTCAATACCAGGGTCGGCCGAGGGTTTAGGAAGTAGGACATGGAAAGGCACAAGCGGCTCGACCTTGGTTTCATTCACCATGGGTTTGTCAACCTGGACCGGATTCGGGTCCTCGAAACCATTTCGAGCAACGAAAGCACTCCAGCTATCCCCGTGCAAACCCAAATGATAAACAATGATAAGCTTAATAAGCCCATAGTGGAACAGGCTACTGTCAGCCTGCTGCCTTTTGAACCTTTTAGACATTTTATACAGGCTACGATGAAAATAAAAGGACATATTCAACGAGTATCCCATAAAAATCATAAGCAAACGCAGGTGGTAGAGAAACACAAGTCCGTATCGACCTTCACAGGTCACGAACTGTTTGATTATCATCAAAGTATCGTGCCATCGCGGTTTAAGTGCAGAGATGGGCATACCTCTGTCACAAGAGGTGACTTTGCGCTAGAGGAACAACAGTGTCCATGGGACCTCCTCAACCTTACAATTCTTGAACCAACGTTGTCCAATGGCAGGTAACCCTATGGAAAGACTGATAAATTTCTCATCAATTTCCAATTGTATGTCACCCACCTTGGCTCTACAGCCATCGAAGGTCATGGAAAATTTTCGTGCTACACAGAGGTTAAAACCCTCAAATCGTTTCACGAAGGTAAGCCATCCATTATATTCCAAGTCTTTGTAGGCATTGTCAAACATTAATAGAGCTTGGTTTCCATTTGGCTCGATCTGCATGACTGGTGCCATGGAGCTGAGCACATGGTAAACCGAGGTTTTGGATCACAATACACACACGGGAGCAAAGATGCGTGCTGCTAACAGAAGTGAACAGGGATAAGTGGTAGGAATAAATTCCATCATGCGAAGGTGGTGGAGTTATTCACTGCCATGCATAACAATTATGATCAACAGTACCACCGTCGTCGTTCATAGCTGTTATATCCACTATAACATAGTTCAAAAATTATGTGAATTAGCCGACCAATGAATCAAATGGTAAGTGTATAAACCAACGCGCTATCAACATTGTGCCAAAGTTTTAAACCGTCAACATACGATTTGAAACCAATGCCAAATAATTAACCATGCGCCAATGTATTGTAACAGCTCATATAAGTATTTTAACCAAGGTGCCAAAGAGTCTTCAACATGCCAATAGTTATGAAAACATTAACATAGGGATTATATCAAAAGACATATATAAAAAGATTAATCATAACCCCTATGCATTTTTGTGAAACCAATGGTCAGGTAGGTCGAATAAAATGCAAGTCCAAATGCCAATGCGTTACAAACTCGATGAAACCAAATTACACAATCAAACGATCAAAGCCAGTTGTATAATGATAAATAAAAGGTAAGCGCAATAGGCATATTGACAAAAGAGATAATGACAGTTCAGATAATGATTTCAATGCGACTTCAAAAGACTAAGTTTTCATGCTTACAGTCGTGAAAACAAAGCGAAGGTAAATGTGTAAATGTCACAAAAAATGAAAATGTCGTTTATTAGAAAATTGCGACGAAAAATTGATGTTTGCAAAACATAGGTGTAGGAAGCTTATAAGACAATGGAAAAATGTGAATTGGTTGCCAACACTCCGACAAAGGCTCTTAAAATTATAACATTGGAAGAATTTTGGACTAAAATTAAACCATATGTAAGTCGCTTCCATGTATTTGGAGTATAACATGGGCTCACATTCTTGATGAGAAAAGGAAAGCATTGCAGCCTAAAAGTGAGGAGTGTATATTTGTTGGTTATTCTGAATATGTGAAAGGTTATAGAATTCTTCAACCACATTGTAATGAAAATATTATTAGAAGAGATGTTAAATTTGATGAAAATTTCTTGGCATGCAAACTTGATTCGACAATTGTTCCTTCTTTGGCCTGTGATCCATCTTTGGCATTTGTGCCGTCTTCTGTTCCTATTCTGGTTTATTCTTCAGATGATGAAAATGAGGATGAAAATATGCCTCTGCCTACTCACCTTCCTCCAGATGATTCCTTTGAATATGAACCATCACCAACTCCTTCACTTCCTAGATGTGTCTATTCACCATGATAAGCAGTCGGTGATCTTGTCGGTGATTCTTCATATCAGCATCAGACACATTCCCAATTCTAGAAAGCCTCTTCTCTTTTGGCTCAAGTTTAAAAAACTCATGATCTAGAGACATTTGCAGAATCTCTAGGTCATCTAGATTGGGATATAGCAATGAATGAAGAGTATCATTCTTTAATGGAAAATGATACTTGGGATATTGTACCTCTTCCAAAAGGAAGAAAACTTGTCAGATGTAAATGGGTCTACAGAACTAAGTATGCGTCAGATGGAAATGTTGAAAGACACAAGGCTCGGTTAGTTTCCAAAGTATTTTCTCAAGTTGAAGGAATTGACTATAATGAAACCTTTTCCCTTGTAGACAAAATGAATTTCATCCACCTTGTTCTTGCCCTTGCTACCTCACGTAAATGAGAGGTCCATCAGATGGATGTTAAATACTCCTTCTTCCATACATATTTGCAATAACAAATCTACATGGAACAACCTCCTTCCTATGTCCAAAATGACTCTAGCCTTGTTTTTCACCTTAAGAAATCTCTTTATGGTCTTAAGCAAGCTCCCCGAGCTTGGTATGCCAAAATGGACAGCTTTCTTATTGACACTGGGTTCACTAGATTTCATTTTGATCCTAATGTTTATACCAAGAAAGTAGGAATCCATATCATCATCATTGTCCTTTATGTTGATGACCTTATCATTACTGGTAGTGACTCAAAACTTTTAAACCATGTGAAAACCAACCTTAAAAATAAATTTGAAATGACTAACTTAGGCTTTTTGCACTATTTCCTTGGCCTCCAAGTTTTGCAAACCAATGAAGCAATTTTTCTTTCCCAGTCTAAGTATACTTGTGACCTTCTTCGTCGCTTTAACATGGATGATTGTAAAAAAACCCCTTCTCCCTTCCAGTTTTGAGTCAATCTTACTACCACCTGTATGTCTCCCGAAGTTGATGCCACCCTGTACCGTCAGTTAGTTGGTAGCCTCTTATACTTAACTCATACCTGTCCTGATCTTTCATTTGTTGTTTGTATTGTTTCCTGATATATGAAAACATCCCATGAAATCCATTTGATCCAGATGAATATTAGTGTCCACCCACCTTTTCCAACTAGCTCAAAATAGTTTTCTGGCAATTTTGGCAATTTACTATTTTTAGCAGTTTTTAACTTTCGGGGCCATTTTGAGGGCCTAAATGAAGGTTTTTCAGGATCGAGCTTCTCAATGATGGAAAAATTCATTATTTATCCCCCAAAATGAATCTCCTCGACGATACCTTTCCAACGAGCTATCATTCACCTAAAACGGAGATCGTATGAAAAAGTTACGACCTCGGGAAGTTGATGTACTAACTTACCCAAACAGGGCCCACATGACTTTTGACGCTTCATATCCTAGGGTTAGGTTTTTGGATGTATAGGGTTTTTGGCATTCCTGTTTATTGTAAAAATGCCTTCAAATCCTCATTGTAATCATCTTCTTGTGAATGAGCGTAGCTGTCATATCTCTTCTCAGAGATAAGCCGCCACCATTCTAGCGAGTCTTTGACTATGTATTTTTATAGTCTTTGTACATTTCTTTCATTAATAGAAATCATGTATTATTGTATATATTTGTTTATGGTTGCATCTATGATACATTTATGTTATATTATTGAATATCTGTGATATCTCTGTGCAATTATTTATTATATCTCCGCTCTCATTTCATGCCGAAAATAATCCGGATCACCATTGGAAAGAAGATAAAAGGATAGTTCACTATGTCAGTGGTACAATTCAGTTCGGGATACATTACAGTTCAGGGGGAACTCCTTTATTAGTTGGTTTCATTGATTTAGATTGATTTGACGACCCTGGTGATCGAAAGTTTATTGCGGGTTATGTTTTCAGCCTTGGTTCAAGACCTATCAATTGGTCTTGTAAGAAACAACAGCCTATTAAACTTTCTTCAGTAGGAGAACAGTATTGAGTAGTGGTAAATGCAAGTCAGGAAGCCTTGTGGATTTGACATATCCTTTCCGAGTTTCAATTCCAGCAGCAGCAGCATCCGACCAGCCTTTGGTGTGACAATCAGAGTGCCATCAAGCTCAACAAAGACCCAGTTCAACATCATCACAACAAAAACATCGAGATACATATGCAATTCATCAGAAATCTCATTCATGATCAAGTTATTGAAGTGCTCTTTTTCCCTACAAAAAATCAAATTGCAGACATTTTCACAAAATCTGTTACAGAAGCGAATTTTTCGAAACTTCGATCTATGTTATGAGTTCAGGAAGTTGTCATCAAGGGGGGATAGGCTCTAATGACTCCTTCATTCTCCTATTGTGTCAATATCATAAATCCTTCAATCCTATCCCAACTTGTTCTTAAGGGGGGATGTTAGGATATTTAGACACTTGGGAGTTAGTTAATATCTACTTGGTCTAATGTTTCATTAGGTAAAAGTGTGTTTCTTAGTGTGTTTCTTTAGTATCCTTTAGTATGAATTTGTAGTTAGGAAATCCGATGGTCACGATATGTTCCCAACATAGAGTTATTCGATGGTTCATATTCTCCTCAATCATTATGGCCATTGATCTGTGGCTTAGCATCCAAATGGTCCATGTTCTCTATTTAAAGAGCATGGAGGGTCATTTGTCGATTATCGATTGTGAGAAATTCTCCTGTAAAATATATTTGTAATCTTTTTCTTTTACATTAATAAACTACTCCAAGTGGTCGCGTTGGCTAGGGCCGTGGATGTTTCCCCATAGGGATTTTACCACATCAAAACATCGGTGTGTTGATCTTCAATCTAGTTGTGTGAGTGGTTACTAAATGTGTTCATCCTCTATTGGAATACCTGTGTTGTTGAACAGTGTTCGTGGAAAAGACCCTCCAGAGAAATTCGACAAAGGAAAGACTCAGAAGGCTTCCTTTCCTTTAGATTTGATCCATAGTAACCTCATGGTCCCTTTTCCGCATCCATCAATCAGTAAATCAAGGTACGTTCTCATTTTTGTTGATGATTTCTCATGCTTCACATGGATTTTCTTTCTCAGGAAAAAATCATAGGTATTTCAACACCTCAAAGATTTCAAAGCCCTTGTTGAGTCACAGTCAAGAAAGAAAATCAAAGTCCTATGAATAGATAACGGAGGAGAGTATGTCAACCATGAGAAAAATAATCTTTTTCATGAGGTTGGGATTCAGTTGTATCACATGGTTCCCTATACTCTGCAGCAAAACGGAGTTGCTGAGAGGAAAAAGAGATCTCTAAAAGAGATGGAATCTTGCATGCTACATGCAAAGTCACTTCCATGGAGATTATGGGCTGAAGCACTTAATTGTCCAACCAACATCCAAAACAGATCTCCCCATAGATATTTCAAGGATAATACCCCTACGAGGATTGGAGGGACCTCAAACTGGAAGTGACCCACTTTTGTATTTTTGGTTCACATGCATGGGTCAGGATTCCCTCTGAGAAGAGGAAGGCACTTGATCCACATAGCACAGAGTGTATATTTGTTAGATACCCTGATGGTGTGAAGGGATACAGACTCATTGATCTTTCCTCGGATTGGAACATCATTGAGCGAAGTGTCCAATTCGAGGAAAGTGTCATGCATGTACCTTAGCATCCGCATGCAGATACTTTTGTTCTTCCACCTATCAAAGATGATGATCATGCACATGTCGACTCTTCTTCAGATGAGAGTTATAATTCATAGGATTTAGATGATCCAGATACAAAGTCAATACAGTCATATGTCAAGTCAGTGCATGCAGATGCAGATGCAGAGCCAAATCTGAGGCCTAAGTAGGACAAGACTACTCTTCAGGATGGAAGAGATCTTATTGGGGGTCCAGCTGATACTAGGAGGACTCTATCTGATTTTGAGGAGCCTCTTCTTTCACTCACTGCCACTGAATCGATTCCACCCACGCATATTTTCTTGGTTGAATCTTCGTATCCAAATTCCTATGGTGAGGTTGCTAGAAATCCGTTTTGGTAATATGCCATGCAGGAGGAGTACAACTCCCTCCTCGAGAACCAAACTTGGGATCTGGTTCCCCTTCCTTCCAGAAGAAAAACTGTCAGGTGCATATGAGTCTATAGGACCAAGAGAGCAGTGGATCGACAAGTTGGCATATACAAAGCTAGGCTAGTTTCCAAAGGCTTTTAGTAGGTGCACAATATTGACTATGATGAGACCTTCACTCCAGTAGCGAATATGGATTCCATATGGTTGGCACTTTCCATTGCAGTAGCCAAGGGATGGGAAGTCCATCATATGGACGTGAAGAAAGAATTTATTCATGGTGATCTCTCTAAGGAGATATATATGGAGTAGCCCCAGGAATTTATGCATGATTCATATTTGGTCTATCAATTGAAGAAGTCTCTTTATGGCCTCAATCATGCCATAAGGGCATGGTATGTCAAGATGGACTCCTACCTGTTTTCATAGAACTTTGTATGTTGTAATTCATACCTGAATGTTTACATGCTCAAGATGGTTGATTCACTTCTACTCCTAGTTTTATATGTTGATGATTTGTTTCTCATTGGTTTCTCAACTACAGCAATTGCATGACAGGTTCTTGATGACGAACATGGGTCTGCTACATTTATTCATTAGACTTGATATCAATCAAGATGCATCAAGAATCAAACTGTCTCAAGCCAAGTATGCACGAGATCTCCAAGAGAGATTTCACATGACATACTGCAAGTCTTCCCCGACTCCTTTCCTATCAGGAATCATAATTGAGGATGGCGAGGAAACTCCACTAGTGGATAACACATTGTACAGACAGCTAGTGGGGAGCTTGTTGTATATCACACACTCTAGACCATACCTCTCTTATGCAGTTGGAGCAGTCTCTAGGTTCATGCAGGAGCCGCATTAGCTACATTGGCATGTTGCAAAGTGTATCCTTCGATACATACAAGGCACCATCACCTTTTGGATTCACTATGCAGAAGACTCTACATTGGACCTCATCGGGTTCACTGATTCTAACTGGGTTGGCAATAGCATTGATCGCAATTCTACATCTGGTTACTCACTCGGTCTTGATTTTGGGCCTATCTGTTGGTTGAGCAAGAAGTAGGTTGATATTTCTCTATCTTGAGTCGAGGCAGAGTATAGAGGGGTAATTAACATAACCATTCAGGCTATGTGGCTACAACATTTTCTCACTAAGTTGGGAATTTAGTTTCATCGGTCAATCGTCATCTGGTGTGACAACTAGAGAACTCTGAATTTCTGCATAGATCTAGTTCAGAGGCAATAGATGAAGAACATTGAGATCCACATGCACTACATCTGGTATTTAGTACATGACGGGATCATCGAACTATGGTTCTATCCTCCAGCAGAATAGATTGCAGACATCTCCACCAAGACCTTCACTAAGAAGAAGTTCCATTCTCTATGCATTCATCTTGGAGTGAAGGACACAATTTCCTAGCAACTATCAATTCTTATTTTTACATACATTGTAATTTGAGGGGGGGGTTCCCATGAGGTTTTCCCTCTTTCCTCATTTATTTCAGTTTATCTTTTGTATTTGGGTACCTAACATGGCCTCGTTGTCGAGAGCCATTATTTATTTTCACCATAGTGATGTTCAAGGGGGGTGTTGGAGATACTTCACACACACCTAGTATTTCTTTTTCCTAAGATTTTCCCTATGTTTATTAGTCATTATTCAGTCTCCTATAGTTTAGGGAGAATATTCCTCTAGGAGAATATTTTTTTCGTTTCACACTTCAGTTTGATCAGTTGAGTGGAGTATAGATGCCACATTGGGATTATCACCATGCAACATTGGGATCATCACTAGATAATGTGCATTGTCCTTGAGATCATCACTAGACTATAAAATTAATCATGATTCCTTGATCTCCTCTTCACTTCACTTTTCTTCAGTCAGTTAACTAAAGACTGAGAGACTAGTTAACTCAAACTAGGTGGCAGTTCACTCCTGTAACTGCCTAAGAGACTAGAATAGGGGGCAGTTTACTACCGTAATTGTTGGTGTGTTGTCAGATCACTCTAGACCACCACTAGGGCACATTGTCTTCTCCTCTAGTGATCCGAGTTCTTTTCATCGAGTGAATTATAAAGAATTGCATTAAATGAGCATAAATTAAAGCACACCATTAAAGAAGGAAAATCTCAATAATGAAGAGACATAAGCATCAAATCTGAACACAAAAAATTGATAATAGAATTCATCCCTAGTGAACTACACCTTCAAATCCTACTCTCAAATGGGTAGGCCTTTTTATTAACTCAGCAAAAGAATTTGGCAAAATACATAAGTATACCTCATTCTGAAATCAAGTTGTAGATGTTTTGCTCAGATCAGAAAACCAATAGCACCATTGAATTTGTGGCATCAAATTACCCAAAAATTACAATCTCCACACTTCAATCTGACTCTGGCACTCCTAGGCCCAAGAGAAACTCTATCTCGATTTTTTCTCCCTGCAACCTGTAATAAATGCTGAGGAATCTATCTCGAAAAGTGTGTCGGTCCGTACCATCACGCACCTCCCTTGTGCATTGGGTGGATTCATCTTTTAAGAAAAAAAAGAAAGATTTGTAAATGACAAAGGCCATTGACCATATCGTTAGTGGAGCATATGTTAAGGCTTTGATAGAGGGGGAGGTCCTGGGGTCGAGCCCACGGGCCTCCCCTTTTGTCTCGTTTGTTGTAACATATACATATATTTGAAATGGTTTGTTCCGCTAGAATTATAAGTGGTTATATAAATCTATTGACGCAATATTTGGTGGGGTCCCGCTAGATTTTGTGAACCCACCAAATATTTTGTATATTTGTTTTTGAATTTTTGTTCATGGGTTGTCATTGGGAATTTTCCCACTACCATGTGGAAGCCCATGACTAGGCCACGTGGCGGCCAACCATTGGGCCACATCAACCACTATACAATCACCCTACCACATCATGATATGGTCTGCCAACTCAGACTGCCATGCCAGTCGCCATATCATCGTACAGTCTTCCATGTGGCACCATTTTACTAGCCCATGAAATGACCTAGAAATGACAAATATGAGTGATACATGGCAGCCTCTGGTGCTACCACGTCACCATGCTAACTTCATGCTGACATCATCATGACACGTGTCACCTCCTGTGCATGCCACATATGTTGTATGCATGTTGACGTCATTCATACTGATGATGGCATCAACAATACGGATGTTGACTCATCCCCTGCTAATTGGGCTATTTTGATCTGTAACTCTATTTGACGAGCCTTTTGCATCATTGGAAAGCTTGCGACGCACTCTTCGCGATGATGTCATTTTTACTGATTTTTTAGAACTTTGAATTTTTTCCCTTTTTCTCTCTGTTGAGGCCATTCTGAGGGTCCTAAGTTTCTTCTGAGAGTTTTGAGTTGTCCTTAGTCTTCTATGGATCCTTTTTGGATCACGCCTTCCCACTAAGATATTTTTGGACGACCAAAATCTTTCATCAATCAATAGATAAGTGAGGGAAGATTTCCCTCACCTTGTCCTTATCAATCCACTTTGCCTTGCTTGGATGTGTGCCCTTTAATCCTACTCAAAGATAATCAACATCACCCCTGCATGAATTCCTCGTCCTTTTGTCTAGGATGATATCTTCATTTAACTCATCCAAGTACTTAGGAGAAAAATCATCAACTTAAGGTATTGAAACTTTCTCATCCTGATCCATGATCATGGGAGGCTCAAAAAGCTTCAATTTCTTTACATTTACAACTGAGTAAATATGCATATAAGGTGGAATATCCAGACGAAAATAATTAGTACCACTTTTCTCCAAAATAGTGAAGGGTCCATAACGAATGGGCTTGAATTTATTTCCTTCACCCTTCAATCTCTCCTTGTTGATGTGAAGCCATACCCGGTATCCAACCTGGAACTAATGATCAACCCTATGTTCTTCATGCTAATGTTTATATTGTTCTTGACTTTTCTCTAACTGTTCCCTAACTGCTTCGTGTACCTGTTGGATCCTCTGGATGAACTTGTGGGATTTTTCTTCATTTATTTCTTCATTTGAATCGGCATCTCTCCCATACATCAAATCCAAAGGAACTTTAGGTAGGTACCCAAAACATGTCTCAAAATAAAAACATTGAGTGGAGGAATGTAAGGCTCAGTTGTAAGCATGTTGTACATAGGGTATTTTTCCATCCCATAACTTGGGATGCTTTCTATAGTATCCTCGAATTAAAAGTACCATTGTTCATTTTACAACCTATGTTTGTCTGTCAGTTTGTGGATGGAAATAAGTGCTCCTCTTCAATTTGGTTCTCGTCATTCTCCACAAGCTTGTAAAAAAATCCCCAAGGAATCGAGTATCTCAATCTGAGATAATGGATGTGGGTAACCCAAAGTGAACCCAAACATACTGAAAGAAGAGATTAGCAGTCTTATCATCAGTGATCTTCTTTTTACATGGCATTAAGATACACATTTTTTTGAATCTATCCACTACAACATACAAATAGTCATGACCCCATTTTGACATTGGTAAACCCCCTATAAAATCCATGGAGATACTCTCCCATGGATGGGATGGAATAGGAATTGGTGAGTATAACCCCAGTTTTCTATTAGTGGGCTTGCAAGTAGAACACATCACACACCCTTTTACATATTTAGTTACAATTTCTTTCATTTGAGGCCAGTAACAAAACCTTTGCAAATGAGCCATAGTTTCTCCTACCCCAAAATGCTCAGACACATGAGAAGTGTGAGATTCTCGTATTACATGGACGTGTTCACTTGTAGGAATACATAGCCTTACAAGATGGTAGAGTAGTTTTCCCTGTAGACAATAGTTCACTACTTGTGCACCATGGGTTACCTTCTCATGTACTTCTTTAAAATCTTCATCAATGGCATATTGTTCCACATAGCTATCATGAGATAAATAAGTATTCTTCAAAATAATAGAAGCAACAATAGGAGGTCTAGAAAGCATATCAGTTACCTTGTTACTTGTACCCTTTTTGTACTTCATTACCAAATGAAATTGTTGTAGAAAACCCATCCATCTGTAGTGTCGAGATTGTTGCAGTTTGGTTTTTTCTTGGAGACACTGTAAGGGTTGGTGATCTGTATGTATGATTTTTTCCTTCCCTAACAAGTAGTGTTTCCATTTCTTTACACATTGAACTAATGCATACAAATCTTTATCATATGTAGGATAGTTAAAAACAACTTGGTTAAAAGTTTCAGAGTGGTAACAGATAGGCTTACGATATTGCATCAATACTGAATCCATGGTGTATCTGCTGGCATATGTCTCTATCTCAAAGGGATGTTGAAGATTCGGCAGTGCTAATACTGGTGCGGTACTGATATTTTCCTTCAAAGTGTCGAAATATTTTTGTTGATTTCCTCCCCAATTAAAAGTGTTCTTCACACTGGTTAAGGCATACAAAGGAGTTCCTATGAAGGAGAAGTTTGAAATGAACCTCATCCTATATTTGACTGCACCTAAGAAGATTTGTATCTTGGTTACACTTTTGGGCTCAGGCCAATTTACAATTACATCAGTCTTGGAAGGATCAATTTTCAATTGTCCTCGTCCTACAATATGACCTAAGTACACAAGTGAAATCTTGACAAATTCACATTTAGACCATTTTGCATACAACCTTTCCCTTTGCAAAGTATCCAATACTTGCTTTACATGCCTCACATGTTCATCCCAAGTCCCGCTAAAAATAAGAATGTCATCTAAATATACAATCACAAAATTATCTAGAAAAGGCCTAAATACATCATTCATCACATGCATGAAAGTTGTCGGAGCATTACAAAGCCCAAACGGCATAACTAACCACTCAAACAATCCTTGTTTGGTTTTAAAAGAAGTCTTTGATGCATCCTGTTCTGCAACCCTGATATGATGGTATCCACTGTGCAAATCCAACTTAGAGAAATAAACAACATTCTTCAATTGATCAAGTAAAACATCTATAAGAGGAAGAGGGTATCGATTTTTCACCGTGATTTTATTTAAGGCGCGATAATCGACAAACATTCGCCATGTGCCATCTTTCTTTGGCACCATCACGATCAAAAAACCACAAGGAGATGAATTGGGCCTATGACCCCTTGATCCAATAAGCCATGTACCTGCTTATTGTTGTTTGTCGTCTCCACAATTAACATCATGTACATGCCCACATTAGGAAGAGAAGAATCCTTTTGAAGATGTATCTCATGTTGGATTTCCCTCTTAGGAGGTAATCCATCTAGTTCCTGGAAAACATAATCATACTTAGAAACAATATCAATTAATTATTTCTTATGATAAGGATCACATCCTTGGAAAGTGTTGGATGTTCCAACATCTTTCTCTCTTATGACCATGAGAACATATCTCTTATTAGTGTTTATGAGTTTCTGTTAGGTATGTGTTATATTCTTTGCATGTGTGTGTGTGGGCGCGTTAGATTTGAAAACTGTGTCTGGCGATCCCTCTAGTAGTGCTCTTTCTGTCGTGTATGCCAGGTGCTTCCTAGGGGGGTCCTGGGGGGGGCCAAGTATGCCCCCCCCTAGTTACGTGCAGTGCCCCCAAATTGTTTTTTTGGGCGTTTTTTTTCTATTTTTAGTGGATTTTTCTATTTTTAGCGGTTTTCTAAATTAATACCGGATTAAGGGATTAGGGTTTTGGTATCTACAGAATACCTAAAAACATTGTATATATTGTATGGTGAATGGTGAAGTTCAATATAATGAAAATAAGAAAGGTTTTCCCCGGTTGAGGGTTTCTAGTATAAATTGTTGTGTATAATGTGTATGAGCCATTGATTAAATTCTGTTTTGCTTAAGAATCTATATGCATTGCTTTACTTCATAGGTTTAAAACTTACATGTGGTATCAGAGCTCGTTTTTGGCTTCAGAGGGATGCCTTTGTTGCTGAGGGTTTTGCTCGGTCTTGATAGATCAATTTTATCTTAGGTCTGTGATCAACCTGGGTTTAGTGGGAGCTTTTGCAATGGTTATCTGAGCGTAGAAAGAGGAATGGAGAGCTCTTCTAGAATCAAAATAGAGAAGCTTAATGGTAAAAACTTTGAGCTATGGAATCTGAAGATGGAGGACCTTCTTGTAGACAAAGAACAATGGATCGATGTGGATCTTGGTACACAGCCTACTGGTACGCAACCTACTGGAACACAGACGACTGATACACAACCTACTAGTACACCACCTACTGGTATGTCAAAGGAAGATTGGGAGAAGTTGGACAGAAGAGCAAGGAATACTATTCGACTGAGCCTGGCAGATTCGGTGTTGTTGAATGTCTCGAGAGAATATATAGCCAAGGAACTATGGGATAAGTTGGGGAATTTGTATCAATCAAAGTCCCTAGTAAACAAGTTGTTTCTTCGAAATAAGTTGTATCATCTTAGGATGGAGGATGAAGATTTTGTGACAAAACATCTAAATGGATTTAATACTCTTGTAAGTCAACTTGTCTCTATTAATATTACGATTGCAGAAGAAGATAAGTGTATTACTTTGTTATGTTCTTTGCCAGACTCTTGGAATAATCTGGTTGTAGCAATAGGTAGTACCACTCAATCTACATTGAAGTATGAGGATGTAGTTGCATCCTTGTTATCTAAAGAGATGAGGCAGAAAATCATGGATGGTCATAACACAGATTCTTTATTTGTAAGAGGTTGTACCCAAGACAGGAATCCTGGTAAGTCTTCAAGGGGAGACCTAATTCTACAGGTAGATCTAAGTCTCCAGGAAAATCTTTGAGTAAATGCTGGAAGTGTGGTAAAACATGGAATTATAAGAAAGATTGCAAGTCTAAGAAGGTTGAAAAACCAAAGGGATCTGATAGTACCTCTTCCACATAGGCGAAAACCTCCAATGAAGAAGGAGGTTATGTTTACCTGGCATCTACAGGTACACATGCAGACTGTGATGTATGGTTGATCAAATAAGGTGTGTCATACCATATGAATCCTCAGAGGGAGTGGTTCTTTGAATATGAAAAATATGATGGTGGTGATGTATTCCTAGGATATGACTTGACAACCAAAATCATGGGACGTGGAAGGGTTAAGTTATTGCTGAAATATGGAAGGATTAGAACTCTCCCTAGGGTTTTGCACATTCCAAAACTGGCCAGAAGCCTAATATTTGTAAGCAAGTTGGATGATGCAGGAGTGGATATTGTATTTGGAAAGAGCACTTGCAAGATGGTATGAGGAGCAATGGTGTTAATGAGGGGAGTTTGGTGTGGAACTCTATAAAAGTTGTTGGGAAGAACTTATACTAATGGGTGTAAAATTTATGTTGTCCCTGAGCAGAGAAGTGAAGGAGACAAGACCAATACTATCCCAGAAAAGAAGACCATGTTGTGGCATTAAAGACTGGGGCATATTGGAGAAAAGGGCCTTCGAACACTACACGGTAAAGGTATGGTTGAAGGTATGTCTAATTGCACTCTGGATTTTGATTTCTGTGAACATTACATATATGGTAAACAGAATCAAGATTCCCATCTGATGCTATAAGAGCAAAGGGGATCTTAGAGTTGATACACAATGATGTATTTGGACCTATTCTTGTTCCATCCCTAGGTAAATCTGTGTGTTATGCTTCATTCATAGATGATTTCTCAAGGAACACATGGATTTATTTTATTAGAAAGAAATCTGAGGTATTTGATAAATTTAAAGAGTTTAAGGCTCTGGTAGAAAATCAGACAAAGAAGAAAATAAATGTATTGAGGACAGATAATGGTGGTGAATTCTGCGGAAATGAATTCAAAGAATTATGTAAGAAGTGTGGTATAGAAAGGAAGAAGAATACTCCATACACTCCTCAGTAGAATGGAGTTGCAGAAACGATGAATAGGACATTTGTTAAGCCCTAATATTGGCTCATTACCCATTAATTGGGCATATTATATTAGTAATGTTATTTTATTTATGTCGGCTTTAGGCCATTGGTTGTAATTATACCTCCTAGTCTCCTTTATATACCAAGGAGACATTTTCATTTTGAATCATCTTGTACTTGAACATTTAAGTGGGGTAAAAGGAGGTTGCCCCCTCGAAGAGGATTATTATCTTAAATTATCTCTTTTTCAAGGCGTTGAGTACCTTTTCTGAGGTTTTTCTATGCTATATTGATATTTGGTTCTTAACATATGGTATCAAAGCTCAAGGTCTTGGGGTTTCGCTACTACATATGATACACCTTGGAATTTTCGCTATAACTTTGTTTCTACAATGTTTTTGAAGGAACAGCTTGGAGTATATTTAGTAGACAGATCAAGGTACATTGGGTTCAAAATTCAGCTTTTGAAGCCTTATACTTTCGGAGATACAACCTGTACAAGATAGGGTTCTGAAATCATCCTGAACTGAATCATTGCGGAATTTTCACTATAAAAACATTTATGTAACGTTTCAGACCCTGAAAGCTAGAGGATATTCACAGAAATTAGTAAGGTATCTATGGTAAAAATTTCATATTTTGGGTCATCTTAAATTTGTAGATACACCGTGTGTAATATAGGGTATTTGACTAGTCTCAAGAAGGTGTTCCAGGTAAAACAATCATAACTTCTTCCTGGAGTATCACAATTGCATGGGACTAGTTTCATTGGATCATGGACAGTCTGTAGTATTTATGGTGTGAGTTTCATAATTTTATATCAATTATTCCATGCGGGGCACGCTATACAAGTGAGATCTCATGGAAAGGCCAAAAATCGGCAAGTCGTGGGAAAATTACAATAAATTCCACTTGTCACATCCAATTTTGATCAGACTTGCGGCATTATAGAGAAGAAATGTCATAGAACTACATGAAAGAAATTTTCATACCCAGAAGGGCCGAAACGTGGGAGATACAACAGAAGAAATATTTTCTAATAGAACCACTTCAAAATCAAGGTTCAAAAGTGATACTTGGCCAACATGCCACCCAAAAAAGGAACTTCTACACCAAATAAGCCTCCAGAAAATCCTATTTGGACTCTTGATGAAGGTGAAGAAATTCGTAGGGACATAAATGATTTATAAAAGAAGATAGTAACAAAATATGAACTACAAGAGATGATGGAGGGTTTAAAAGGGGAGATCATGGAAGTATTGAAAATTTTCGTAACAGAGAAGACACCTGAAAGTGAAAATGCGTCCCATGAAATTCATGATGAGGAAACAAGGAAGGTGAATCAAGAATGGAAAAACTCCAAATTTTGTTTGAAGACCAACCATGTTCCTAAGATTGATATGAGGAAGTTTGATGGCAAGGACCCAATCACATGGATACTTCAGATGGAGCAATTCTCTGATCTCCATAATGTGCCACATACATAAAAGGTATGAAGTGCTTCTTTATATTTAGAACCTAATCAATTTATATGGTATCAATGGATTTGTTCTCACAAATCACTCGTCACTTGGACAATTTTCACGGAAGAAATGATAGCACACTATGAGGATACAAGGAGCAATACCTTCTTTAGCCAGTTGATAAATCTCTAGTAAAAGGGTTCAGTTACCGAGAACATTGAGAACTTCCAAATATTGAATATAAAGGTAACCGATATTCCAGATGAGCACTTGATTGATGTATTCATAGGAACTTTAAAGGATAACATTCAACATGAGGTTCTCCTTTGGGAACCCAAATCATTGGAGAATGCATTTAAGGTGGCAAGAAATGTTGAAAGTAAAAATATGGCTATGGCTACTAGAAGGACCAATCCTAACATCTATAGAGAGAACAATGCTCCTTCTTCAAAAAACCTCAACCTACAAGGTTGACACCTCAACAATTGGAGAAAAGAAAAGAAAAAGGTTTATGCTTTAATTGTGACAGCAAGTATAGTAACGGACATAAGTGTGGTGAGAAGAAATTATTCTACATAGATTGTAAAGAGGAAGAAGAACAAGAACAAGAACCATCTCAAGGTGAAAATGTAGAAGCAATTTCGTCTGAAGAGTTGACTCCCACGATATCGTGCAATGCATTGGCTAGAATTAGCACTCCTCAAACCCTCAAGATCGAAAGATACATCAAAAAGAAAAAGGCAATAATCCTAATTGATTCTGGCAGTACTCATAATTTCATTCACTATAAATTAGAAAAAGCTCTCAATTGCTTTGTATATCCAGCGCCATAGTTTCAAGTAATGATTGCATATGGAGGAACTATCAATTTCTCAGGAAAATGCAATAAGATCAATCTTACTATGGGGGAATATGTAATTAATAGTCCAATGATTTCTATACACATGGGTGGTGCAGATGTTGTACTAGGAATCCAATGGTTACAATCATTAGGAACAGTGACTTTTAATTTTCAAGAACTTTTCATGAAATTTTCATTGGAAGGAAAAGAAATTGAATTAAGAGGTATCATAGGGAAACCCGGTAAGGTGATAAGCTCTAATGGCATGAAAAAATTATTAAAAAAGGGGCATCAAGGCGTTATTTCACAACTATGCTCACTAGATGTTCAAACATCTAAGCCATATATTCCTCAAGATCTCCAAAGCATCATTGATAAGCATTCCAAAGTATTTGAAGATATTCCCAAAAGTCTTCCACCCACTCGAAATCATGATCATGAAATTCACCTAATTCCTGCGAGTGTTCCTCCTAACGCCAGGCCATATAGATACCCTTACACCCAGAAGAGTGAAATTGAGCGCATGGTTGAAGAAATGTTAGAGGTTGGCATTATTAGACCTAGCCAAGGTTCTTACTCTACACCAGTGGTAATGGTATTCAAGAAAGATAGCTCATGGCGTATGTGTCCAAATTAAAGAGAGATCAACAAGATCACTATTAAAGATAAGTTTCTCATTCCCTTCATTGATGAATTTTTAGATGAACTACATGGAGAAATCTATTTCACAAAATTGGATCTTCGTTCAGGGTATCATCGGATCAGAATGAAGGAAGAAGATATCCCAAAAACAACATTCCGAACTCATGAACGCCATTATGAATTTTTGGTCATGCCTTTTGGCCTTTCCAATGCACCTTCCACATTCCAAGGGTTGATGAATTCCATTTTCAAGACCTTCCTTCAAAAATTTGTGTTAGTATTTTTTGATGATATACTAATCTATAGCAAGTCTTGGGAGGATCATGTGCGACATGTTGACAAGGTGCTAAAACTACTAAAGGAGCAACAACTATATGCTAAACCATCCAAATGTTTCTCTGGATTAAAGGAGGTAGAGTATTTGGGTCATTATGTATCTCATTAAGGTGTCAACGTAGACCCTAACAAGATTAAGTCCATGATGGACTGGTGGATTCCCAAAACATTGAAGAATCTTAGAGGATTTTTGGGTTTGACAGGTTACTACCGCAAGTTTGTTCGGAACTATGGAAGAATAGCAACACCTTTAATGGCACTAACTAAGAAGGATTCATTTTCATGGAATCTAGAGGCAACTAAAGCTTTTGAACAACTTAAAGAGGTGATGTGTAAAGCTCCTGTCTTGACCACTCCAGACTTCACAAAAACCTTTATTGTGGAATGTGATGCCTCAAGAAATGGAATTGGTACTATCCTAATGCAAGAAGGAAGGCCCCTAGCTTTTGAAAGTTGACCACTCAAGGGAAAGGACTTACACAAACCCATTTATGAGAAGGAAATGATGGCAATACTACATGCATTGAAGAAATGTCATCCTTACCTAATAAGTAGGCATTTCAAGGTCAAAATAGATCATGATAGTCTTAAATACTTCTTGGAACAAATATTATCTTCAGAAGAACAACAAAAATGGGTAACCAAGATATTGGGTTATGATTTTGAAATCGTCTATAAAAAGGGGAAGAAAAATGTTGTGGCAGATGCACTCTCAAGAAAGGATGAAGATGTTGAGGCCTTTATCTGTGTTATCTCGATCATCCAACCTAATTGAATAATAGAATCAAGGGATGAATGGAAGAATGACAAAAAAGTGTGGACTCTCATTCAAATGTTGCAGCAGGATTCCAGTGCATCAGATACATCTACATGGAAAAATGATTCACTATGGTACAAAGATCTCTTATATTTATGTAAGAACTCCCAACTCAAACAAAACATACTATTGGAATTGCACACCTCTCCAGTAGGAGGGCACTCGGGA
>ML785195.1:427498-441585 GCA_009831015.1 Picea engelmannii | reverse complement strand
TGAAGGAAAGAGTGTCATCATGGTGATTGTTGATAGACTGACCAAGTACACACACTTTTGTGCACTCTCTCATCCCTTCAAAGCTAGTATAGTTGCCATCGCATTCATGGAGACAGTTCAAAAGCTACATGGCAGCCCAAAGACTATTGTAAGTGATAGAGATCCCATCTTCATTGGACATTTTTGGACAAAATTATTTTCTTTTTTGGGTACTCAATTGGCTCATAGCTCATCCTATCATCCTCAATATGATGGACAAATTGAGATAGTGAAAAAATTTCTGGAAGGCTACCTTCGTTGCTTTGTCTCTGATAAACAAAGACAATGGTTCAAATGGTTACCCTTGGCAGAATGGTGGTATAACACTTCCTTTCATACTGCAACAAAAATGACACCATTTATGGAACTTTATGGATACCACCCTCCTTCCATCACTTCTTCTTTAAAAGAAAAATCTAAGGTTCAAGTAATGGAATATCACATTGAGAATCAAAAACAAGTTCTCCAAATCTTAAAGGAAAACCTGACCATGGCACAGAATCACATGAAACAACAAGAAGATCAACATCGTAGTGAAAGAAGTTTTGAAGTAGGGGATTGGGTGTTTTTAAGACTACATCCATACAAACAAATGTCCCTCAAGAAAGACAAGAAGGATAATAAATTATCACCAAAGTACCATGGCCCTTATAAGGTGTTGCAAAAGATTGGTACTATGGAATACAAAGTGGAGTTCGCTGCATCTTCACGAGTACACCTAGTTTTCCATGTTTCATGCTTAAATAAGGTTATAGGTGACAAGATCCCAGTTCAAACTATATTTCCAAAACTTGACGAGGAAGGAAAAATCATATTGGAGCCCAAAGCCATCACTGACACAAGAATTCACCAACTGAGGAATAGATCCATTTCAGAGTATCTCATTAAATGGAGGAAACTACCAGCTGAAGATTCCACTTGGGAAGATGAGTATTTTATATAGAAGCATCCAGAGTTACTCAAGCATTGCGGACAACACTTGTCTCAAGGGGAGGGGCATGTTAATCCCTAATATTGGCTCATTACCCCTTAATTGGGGCATATTATATTAGTAATGTTATTTTATTTATGTCGGCTTTAGGCCATTAGTTGTAATTATACCTCCTAGTCTCCTATATATACCAAGGATACATTTTCATTTTGAATCATCTTGTACTTGAACATTTATGTGGGGTAAAAGGAGGTTGCCCCATCGAAGAGGCTTATTATCTGAAATTATCTCTTTTTCAAGGCGTTGAGTACTTTTTTTGAGGTTTTTCTATGCTATATTGATATTTGGTTCTTAAAAACATTGATGGAAAAAGCAAGGAGCATGCTCAGTGGTGCCAAGTTAGGACAAGAATCCTGGGCAGAGGCAGTGGGTACAACATGTTTCCTGGTCAATCGATCACCTTCATCAGCTTTGGATGATAAAAATCCACATGAGGTATGGTCTGGAAAGAAACCCTCTCTTCAACATCTTAGAGTATTTGGTTGTGATGCTTATGTACATGTTCCAAATGAAAATAGGAGTAAGCTAGATAAAAAGGCTGAAAAGTGTATCTCTATTGATTATAAAGATGGTGTGAAAGGTTATAATCTCTGGAACCCAGAAACCAAGAAGATTGTTTACAGTTGAGATGTTGTTTTCAGAGAGGTAAAAGATGTGTCCAAACAGGAATTCCTACCAATGCAAGACGAACCTAAGAAAATAGAGCTTGATTTGGATGATGCCAAATCTGAATCATCTGAAGAAGAGGAAGAAGAAGAAGAAGAAGAACCTCATACCCCAGTATTGAGGATATTAGTGAGAGATAAAAGGAAACCAGAAAGGCATATTCCACCTGATTTTCGTTCCAATTTTGATTTATCTATTATTGATGATGATCCTGGAACTGTCAGGGAAGTAGTGAATTCAGAGGATAGTAAACTCTGGAGGAAGGCCATGGTTGAAGAAATGGATGCCTTGGATAAGAATGAGGCATGGGATATAGTTGATTTTCCAGTTGGAAGAAAATTTGTTGGTAGAAAATGGTTGTTTAAGAAGAAGTTTAATGTGCAAGGTAAAGTGTAGAAATAAAAAGCCCGGTTAGTAGCAAGAGGTTATTCCCAGGTAGAGGGAATTGACTTTGGTGAGATTTGTTCTCATGTTTCTAAGTTAACTTCTATTAGATTTATTTTATCTATTGTTGTTGCTTTTGATATTGAAGTGGAACAGATGGATGTGAAGACAACATTCCTACATGGGGATCTAGAAGAAGAAATCTACATGAAGCAGCCAGAAGGCTTTATAGTGAAGGGAAAGAAAGAGCTGGTTTGTAAGATAAAGAAGTCACTATATGGTCTGAAGCAATCACCTAGGATGTGGTACCAAAAGTTTGATACATACATCCTTGGATTGGGATTTGTGAGAAGTAGGGATGATCACTGTGTATATTCCAAGCAGGTTGGTAATCACTTCATTTATGTAGTGTTTTATGTTGATGACATGTTGTTGGTAGGAAATAACATGGATGTTATCAAGGAGGTGAAATCACAGCTATCCTCCAAATTTGGCATGAAGGATCTCGGTGCTGCTAACTTCATTTTGGGAATGGAGATTAAAAGAGATTGTGCAAACAGGAAACTCTGGTTGAATCAGATAAAATATGTTGAGACGATATTACAGAGGTTTAATATGCATGGAAGTAAACCAGTCAACATTCCTATTCCTATAGGTGTAAAGTTATCTGTAGATCAGTGTCCCAAGACACGGGAAGAAGAAGAGGACATGTCCCATGTTATGTATGCCAGTGCAGTTGGTAGTTTGATGTATGAAACGGTTTGTACTAGACCGGACATTGCACATTCAATGGGAGTTTTGAGAAGGTATATGTCAAAACCAGGGAAGGAGCATTGGAAAACAGTAAAGAGGGTCTTCAGGTATCTTCGTGGCACTACCATTTATGGATTTTGCTACCAAGGAAGACCAGGATTAGACAAAGTGGTGGACATACATGGTTTTGTTGATGCAGATCGAGCTAGAGATATGGATTGCAGAAGATCTACAAGTGGGTATGTGTTTAACCTATTTGGAGGAGAAATTAGTTGGATGAGAAAAAGACAGGTTGTAGTGGCACTCTCAACTACAAAAGTTGAATACATAGCAACCACTCATGCAAGCAAGGAAGTAGTATGGTTACAGAGATTGTGTTCAGGTATTGGGTTGGTACAACAAGCAGTGATATTATATTGTGACTGTCAGAGTGAAATATTCCTGGAAAAGAACCCATCTTATCATTCGAAGACAAATTATATTGATGTTCAGTATCATTTTGTGAGAGACATGGTTGAGGAAAAGAAGGTGTTGCTGGAAAAGGTTGACACTTTGAAGAATGTTGCAGATTCATTGAAAAATTCTGTGAGCATAGAAAATTTCTCCTGGTGTAGAGTAACAATGGGCATTGCTGCCTTGGATTGTTGACTATATAATCATGTGGACCCCTAGATGCAAAGAAAAAAGCAAGTGGGAGAATGTTGGGTATGTGTTATATTCTTTGCATGTGTGTCTGTGGGTGCGTGAGATTCGAGAACTACATCTAACAATCCCTCTAGTAGTTCTCTTTGTGTCATGTGCACCAGATGCTTCCTAGGGGGGTCCCAGGGGGGGGGCAGATATGGCCCCCCCTGGTTACGCGCAGCGCCCCAAAAAAAAAAATTGGGCGTTTTTTTCTATTTTTAGCGGTTTTCTAAATTAATCCCAAATTAAGGGATTAGGGTTTTGGTATCTACGGAATACCTAAAAACATTGTATATATTGTATAGTGAATGGTGAAATTTGATATAATGAAAATAAGAAAGGTTTTCCCCAGTTGAGGGTTTATGGTATAAATCTTTGTGTACAATGTGTATGAGCCATTGATTAAATTATGTTTTGCTTAAGAATCTATATGTAACACTTTACTTCATAGGTTTAAAACTTACAGTCTCTTCATTTGTCCTGCACTAACAAGTGTTGTGGTTACCCTCATGTTGTGAGCTCTAACAATATATTCCACCCCCCCTTAGTAAGGTGGTATTTGTTCTCATGACGAAAGAAGACTTCTTTTCTATCATAAAGATACATACTCCCCAACACTATGCCACATATATCAAGTGATACAACATCCAAATCCACTTTATCAATCAAATTTGAAGCAATAGAAAATCTAACCCTACATTGTTTGGTGACATTAACCTTTGCTCTATCACATACCAAACCAAGAGGATAAGGCTTTGGATGTGGTTTTGTTTCAAGGCCCATGTTTTTGAAAAGTGCTTTAGATATTAAGTTTACTTGGGAACCCAGATCAAATAATGTATCTATCTTAGTGTGTTTAGATACAACTCTTATGTGAAATAATTCATTCCTCTTTCATTCATCATCATGAGATTCATTATTGGAATTTGAACTAGAATGAAGGGAATATTTACCTTGTACTCCAACCGACGTGATATTTCCTTCGTCTCCTGAATCGAAACCAATATCTTGTTTCACTGTAGCAACGGTTTTTGTCTTCCCCTTTCCAACGAACTGTTTCAGTCTCTTCTCTGATGTATTTTCCAACAATGTTCATCATCGTGACCACTTTTCTTGAAATGAGTGCAAGATGGATTTCCTCCTTCTCTCGTCACTGTGGCAGTCTTCTTTTCCTTCCTTTTAAACTTCTTAAATGGCTTATGTGGGAGATTGGAAGGTTTCTTTGCGGGATCTTCTTGAACATGTGTTCCCCTGTTCTCAAGGTGAGTGGCTTGCACACAAACTTCGTCAAGACTGGTGGGGTTAAACAAGAGCAAAGTATGATGGAAATAATTGTGAAGTGCACCAATATACTTTATTAAAGTTTCATAAGAATACAAAGGAATTTTTAATGCAAGAGCTTTCTTCCTAAATTATTCCATGAAACTTTTTACAATTTGACCTTTACTTTGCCTTACAGTTTTCCATTCCATCATTGCTTTATGTAAATAACCCAATAGATAATTTCTTCCTTATCGCTAATTTAAATTCTGACCATGGGGAAAGAATATTACCACACTTACTTATGTCCTGAAGTTTTCTCTCCCACCATACGAGAGCGGTACCTTCCAACCGAAGAGAAACTAGTTGCACTTTAACTTCCTCTTCATCAATATGTTGAACACGGCAATATACTTCAACTTGTCGGATCAAATTATCTAGATTTTTAGGATTAGCATATCGATTAAACATAGGTAAAGAAAATTTTACATCAAGCTTTAATAATGGTTTCTTAAAAGAGGCTTTATGGCTAGAATGGTGAGAATGATGAGAATGCTCAGAGGAAGAAGAACTAGAACTTGATGGTGAAGATGGAGGCTCGGGAGGGTCTCCTCCATCCCCTTGATTACCGATGCATAATCATCAGCATGTGCTTCCTTTTTCTTCCCTTTCTTCTTCATCCTCTTCTCATAGTCTCCATACATTCGTCCAACCATTTCTAACATGTGATAAAAGACCATATGAAATTTTTTCTCCTGTTCATCATGCTTGTCCTCTTTTTCCATTTTCTTCCTTCGGGATGCACGGCCAACTTCGAGATTGAAAGTCTTAAGATTTCCTTCACCCTGCTTATGCTTGGCCCTAGTAAGCATTCACACTCAACAATTCAATTCAAAGACGACTTCTCTGATACACATGATCTAGGATCTTTTCATTGAGTGACTTATAAAGAATTGCATTAAATGTGCATAAATTAAAGTGCACCATTAAAGAAGGAAAATCTCAATAATGAAGAGACATAAGAATCAAATCTGGACACAAAAAATTGATAATGGAGTTCATCCCTAGTGGACTACGTCTTCGGGTCCTGCTCTCAAATTGGTAGGCCTTTTTATTAACTTAGCAAAAGAATTTGGAACAAGACATAAGTATACCTCATTCTGAAATCAAGATGCAGAATTTTTGCTTAGATCAGAAAATAGATAGCACCATTGAATTTGTGGCATTGAATCACCCAAAAATGATTGTCTCCATGCTTCGATCCAACTCTGGCACTCCCAGGCCCAAGAGAAACTCTATCTAGGTTTTTGTGCCCTGCAACCTGCAACAAATGTTGAGGAATTTGTCTCGAAAAGTGTGTCAGTTTGTACCCTCATGCGCATCCTTGGTACATTAGGCAGATTCACCTTTTAAGAAAAAAGGGCGATCTTTTTAAATGATAGAGGCCATTGACCTTATGGTTAGCAGAGCATATGTTAAGGCTTTGATAGAGGGGGAGGTCTCGGGGTCGAGCCTGCATGCCTTCCATTTTGGCTTGTTTGTTGTAACATATACATATATTTGAAATGGTTTGTTAAGCTAGACTTAACATTGGTTATATAAATCTTTTGACGCTGGATTTGGCAGGGTCCCATTGAATTTGGCGAGGTCCCGCCGGATTTTTCGGGCTCCCGCCATATTTGGTGACCCGTCAAATATTTTGTATATTTTTTTTTTGAATTTTTTGTTCATGGGTTTTCATTAGGAATTTTCCCACTACCACATGGCAACCAACCATTAGTCCACGTCAACCATTGTACAATCACCCTGCCACATCAGCATACAATCTACCACCTCAGCTACCAACTCAGCCTATCATGTCACCCTACCATGTCAACCTCCATGTCATTGTATAGTCTGCCACATGGATGTATGGACTGCCACGTGGTTGTACGGACTACCACATGGCACAATTTTACTGGTCCACGAAATGACCCAGAAATTCCAAATATGAGTGACACGTGGCAGCCTTTAGTGCTGCCACATTACCATGTTGACATCAGCATGACACATGTCACCTCTTTCACATGCCATGTATGTTGTACAGATGTTGACATCATCCGTACTAATGCTGACGTCAATAGTATGGATGTTGACTCATCCCCATGCTAATTGGGCTAGTTTGACCAAACTTTGACCGCGAATATCTTTCGATCCATAACTATGTTTGATGAGTCGTTTGCACTATTGGAAATATTGTGATGCACTCTTCGCGATGATGTCATTTTTACTGAGTTTTGATAACCTTGAATTTTTTTCCCTTTCTCTGTTTGTTGAGGCAATTCTGAGCATTTTGAGTCGCTTCTGCGAGTTTCGAGCTCTCCTTAGTCTTCTCTGGATCCTTTTTCGATCATCCAATGTGCATTAGTTGAGTTGTACAAAGTATATCATGTGTAAATTATCATTCATTCATTTGGTTAATGAGAATTCTTCCATTCTTTCTCTCCTGCTTCTCTTTTCTCATATTTTCTATGCAACCGTGTATATCATTTTCTAGCTAGATCTATTCTATGCAGGTTCAACACATTTACAATACAATTCAACAATATCACATCAGATACACACTACACTAGAATCTTCCAATATCTGATGTACCAATATACCATGTACCAATATCACCAAGACATTCCTCAAGCATGTACCACAACATCCTCAAACATGTGCCATAACCTCATAAATATTTGTCTCAAACATGCATCAATATCACCAAGAAATGAATCTCATACATGTACCAAGAATATGCCTCACACCATGCACCAAATATGTGCCTCGAGCATATACCAATGCCTCAAGAAGATACCAAAGGCATGACCATCACATCATCAACAAGTAACCAAGAGGTACATCAAACCATGTGCCTCAAGCATGTGCCAACATCCATAAACCATGTACCAAGATATACCTTCTGTCGAGCTGAATATATAACATATGAATCAACATTTAATTGTCAACCCGGGAAGGTAGACTTAGAGGAACCAGCACAGGAAATGCAGGGTTGAAGAGGGGGTTTAAAGAATGTCAAACTAATCTCTGAACTGCTAAAAGAAACTTGTTGGAAGAAGCTATTGTACTCTACTCTGTTCTACACTCGCTCTGCATTACTATGTACTACTCTGTACTAACTTCATAAAACTATTCTGTGAAAAGTGATCATATGCATGAAAAAGGTCTACTGCACACTAATGGATGAAAACAATTAAGTTTTTTCTACTTATTACTCCACACAACTCAACAACCTTCTATTTTATAATGCAATGAAACTCTCTATTGTAATCGAATGAAAACTATTTATGTTCTATTAAACCAATGAGAAAACTGACAATGTAGATTGGGATCGAATCTTTGCTGAAAGATGGTGTTCAAATCTGAAGATGGAGTCTACTGTAAATGCAATGTATACAGCTCTGTTTCCATCGAAGGGGGCCCTGCCTTCTCTGTCAATAGGTCGTTCTTTAAATCAATGCATACTGAAAACGAATAACTTACATCAAACTTACAATGACAGAAATCGTATCAATGAAACTCTTAACTACTTTATTGAAAAGAACAATACAATTGCTTGGAGATTTCCATTCCTCTATCTAATCTATGCTCCGTCTATCTTCCCCTTATCGAGCATAGAAGCTCTGTATATAACGTTTCAGATCCCCCACAATGCATGTCTTTGCGCACAAGTAGTTACAAAACAGTTTTAAGAGTACCACCGGGGAATGAGACACGTTTTTCATAATCAAACGATTTAAGATTGCCTTTACCCGTGTCATGAGATTACATCTTTTTGACAAACTGGTTTTCTTCCCTGCACGAATCTATATATGTGAAGTGGCATAGAAAAATGCCAGCTATTGAGTGCTCGTTGAGAACCAACGATTCAAAGTCCATCACACATGTTTCAATTCAGTAGCACAAACAGTTTTCCCCCCTGCGTTATACATGCACGAATTTATGAAGTGGCATAAGAACACATGGCGCCAAAAGCTCCTCCATGCCCTTTCTAAGTCTAGTTGCAGCAACATTGTAGTCCTCCTCAGCAAGGCTACCAATTGAAACACGAACATACCACGGTCCTCTACTAGCACTAACAGGGATAACAATAACCCCATGTCTTTTTGCAAGTCATTTATCAACTTCAGCATCATCAGAAGCACCACTTGGTAAATTTTCCCAGAGATAAATTGCTCCTTGTCCGCCCTTTACAGCATTTTCACCAAGAGGTGACAGTGCATCCAAAATTATATCTCTGTTTAACTTTTGAACCCTTTCTTTCACCCATTCAGAGCCAAGCTCCAGTGAATATAGAGCAAGCTTTTGTCCAATGATTGAACCACATATTGGGATATTATCTTGTGTTTTGAGCAGTTGTGCTCCAAGGCCCTCGACTTCAGAAGGATATGCAGCCCATCATACCATAAGCTTTTAGAAAAAGAGAATACATTGATAATGTGTGGAGCCTCTACACAAGTATGTTTCAACCCATATAAAATAATCATAAGTATTATCCACTACAAGCCAACACCCTGCATTTTTGCAAAGTTCAGATGTTCTCCGCAGAAGAGGATTATTATTGCATTTATAGTTGAATTCTTCACTCATTTGTGGTTTTGGAAGTATTTCATGATTTCTGTATACAGCGGAACATATATGTGTAACAGAATATGAATAGCACAGAAAGAATGCCATTTGCTAAACAAAAGACTTCAGGAGAGTAAACAATATCTTCAAGAACCAACAAGAAAATGTTATAAATCCAGAGCCCAACACCTTCAAACATGTTCCATATCACTCATGATATTCCTCAAGCATATACCATACATCAAACCATATGCGAAGTATCCAAGATGTGCCTCAAGGCATATACCAAAACTCACAGAGATATGCTTCAAGCATGTGCCAACCTTCCAATATGAAATATTTAAAACACATAGAATAACATACCTTTAGACTTGTAGATGACCTAATACATGAGATTCCAGAACTGTATCTCTTCCTCAGTCTCAGCAACACAGTACTAGTATTATCCTTCAAATCTAGTTTAGCCTCGCGGGACTAACCCATGCATCACGCAGGGCCTCGTGGGAAAAGTGTCATACAAAATGCAAGGGTGCCTCACACGACACTAACCTGACTCGTGGGGGTCATCCAAATTAGGGTTTATCATAAAACCCTATCTCTTCTACAATCCCAAAACTTCTTCTCTCCTTACTCTTTCACTGCCTCATATTCATCATTTCATATTCTCTAATAGATCACTTTTTCACTAGAAGATATTCAATAAACTCATGTAAGTGAATGTGCAAATGAGAGGCTTCTTGTTATGTATTTATACCTTTTCTAAGTAAATTCTCTACTTAACTTTAGGACTTCTTGTTACAACCACTTTTCCCTTTAGTTAATGACTTGTAACTATTTAGGGGCTTCTTAACCATTCTTCGGGGCCTCAAATTTCATGACCTCATAACTCCTCAACCGTGAGGAACTACATGATGCTCCACCTACCATTGGAAACAACATGAAGAGAACTATCCATTTATGAGTGTGTTACCTACATTTACATTGTCTTTCGAGTCCTTATTCCTCAAACAACTTCAGGCTTCATGACCACACCTCTGGGTTTCTTGTAGAATTCTTCAAAGCATCTTCTCGTGAGGGCCATGCTTAGAGATATGTTGTAAGGGGACCACTTTGTAGACTTCTTCAAATACACCCATCACATATGTTGACATCAATGAAAACCACTTTTGTTAACATCAATTACAACCAACTATCCAACAATCTCCCCCTTTGGCATTGATGGAAACAATCACACTCCACCTGTGACCAATGCTTCTAATATTTCTCTCCTCATGTTTCTCTCCTCCTTTGACATCAATGGAAAAGGGTATTTCCCTTTGGGGATTCTCCCCCTGTCTTCATGCTTCTAATCTTTATCTTTCTTCCTCTTTGGCATCATAGTCAAAGGGTAACTCCCCCTGTCGATATGTCTCCCCCTATCTTCATGCTTCTAATATGATCTCTATCTCTGACGGATTCTCTTCCCTTGATTTCTCTGCAATATTTAATGTAGATCAATGTGGGGCTTTCTATATATACTTCATTTTCTCTCTTCCGATGTTTCTTGTCCATTGGTGCTTCCTCGTGTAATTCACTGACATATATATAAATCATTCAAAGATACGTGTCTTCAAGTCTTCATGGATTTTCAAGTTCACAACATAGATATCAATGACCATATCATTCAACAAATTCCTTCTCGCGACATTGTTCCTTTTGATGGTTTCTCTTCCCCTATCTTGTTATAACTTTAACTACTAGCCTCCCTATGACTAACTGATTCCACTTGTCAATATGCTTTAATCCACTTCTTTGCATCTTCTCTGACTCGTGTATTTTGTATCTTCCAAATATCTCATGAATCCATCTTTGTTCATAAAATTGTTTGTGATTCTTCTACTCAACTTTATACAATGTTTACCCATTTTTTTCAACTGCTTACAACATATTCTTTGCTGCTCAATTATCCTGCTCAATCTACAAATTAGACTCTACATGTCTGCAACAATCTGTACTGAATATATCCATGCCTAAATACATACGTAGAATCCTCTATAAAATCATGAACCTCTTCCTGAGAAGTGTGCCAATTATATACTTCATAACCGTGAGTTGATTCCTGCATGGGTATGTGTTCTGAAGGCTACTCCTTAAACAAGCAAATTGTCATAAGACATTTTGCACTTCAGTCATCAAACCATTTTGAAATTTCTTTTCCAAAATATCAAAACACTCATATTATTCTAAAGATAGATCTCATATCTATAGATTTGTTTCTTAGACTCCCCCTCTTCAATGTTCATATTTACTGGGAGTCTACAAGTCAGATGGCTCAGAAAAATATTTTCTCTAATGCAGATTAATCTTCTTCTTCATATGTGTATTATTTTTCATCTTCCTGGATTCTAACATTCTTTTCAGTTTCTTCCTGAATTCTAACTTTGTCCTCTTCCTGGATTCTGTCATCTTACTTGTTTCCTTTAGATTCATCATGATCTTGCACTGTTGCAAATCTTGTGAGTACGATATTTGGGACCTGGTTTTCATTCACTTTCTCTTCTTTTTTTTCATTTCTTCTCCAAACCTTCATGTATCTGACATCAGTTCTTTCCTTCATGGGAGATTTTATCATGCTTTTGCAATTTCGAGCTATGTGACCATAATTGTGGCATTTATAACATTGTTTTTTGAACATTTCTTCCATATTCTCTACAATATACATCTTTATGTCCAAAGTTAGTACATGTAAAACAATGACCCAAAAACAAATTTTGATACCTGGGAGTGAATGATTGTCTTTGGGGTGTAGTCCTTCTAAATTCCTGCCTTGGTTGATCACAATATTATCTTTGGTTGTTTCCTTCATAATGATTGAATATTCCTTACTTCCTGAATGTAGAAGTTCATTTGTATTCGTCCCTCTCTGACTCTTTTTTACCATGATTCCTTCCTTTAAGAAGCTCTACATAACTCTTTTGTTTTGTTTCTTTCATCATGGAGCTTGAAACTTCCTCAAAATGAACATTCTTGTATCCTAGTACATATTTTTCATTGTATGGCCTTTGACTATTGAGAATGTTTTCTAACACTTGAGAAATTTTCAAGTTCTTTATGAGCTTGTTGGCTTCAACTCTCAATGTCATGACTTCCTTTTCAAGATTCTCACGGTGTTTTTCTTTCTTTATCATCTGGATCTGCATTACTTCTTCCTTTCTCTTTCCTTCTTCAAATTGGGTTTTCAAGGACATGATTTATTCTTTGAATGATTTTTTTTCTTCCTTTCTTTCTTTAGATCAGTTAAAGCATTTATTAATTCTTCCTCAAGATCCACTTCACCTTCTTCTTCGTCACTTTCAGAAATTATTTTCTTAGTTTTCATAGCCATAAAGAGTACTCTTTTTTAATCACTATTGTTTTCATCATCTTCATCAAATGAGGAACTGTCTTCTCTTGAGTAGACATTTTTTTTTAAGGCTTTCCTTTTATCTCCTTTCTTGTTTCCCTTTTGATATTTTTTTTTTCTTCTTAGGATTAGGGATGATTTTAAGGATGAAAAATTATTTTAAAATATAGAAACCTTGGCGAATCTTACTAATCCTTCATATGCCAACTATAAATGTTTGGTGATATTTTTGTAAAAATATTCATATTTCTAAGGATTTTATATAGTTTTTATAAAATTTTGGCGATTTTTAAGGTAAAATAAATTTATCCTATAGAATTTGGGCGAATCATTTTTAAAATAACGAACCTCATTTTTGGAAAAACCATGGAAAATTAGCCCATGAACGAAATTTAGCCCCTAAAATCATCCCTGCTTAGGATCTTGTTCTTCATCACTATCTGACTTCTTAGCATAAGGACACTTATTTGCAAAATGATCAATTTTACCACAATTAAAACATTTTAAGGGAAGCATACATTTGTACTTGTTGGTTCCTCTCTTCAAATTTATTACAAAGTTGGTTATTTATTCATATTCATCTGAATCATCGCTACAATTGCAATTTGGCTTTGACTCAAGATTTTTCTTCTTCTTTTTCTTCTTGGAATATTTGAAAGATGCTTCTTTCTTGGATGGATTCTCCTGTTATGTTATCATTTCATAGCTGTAATAGTCCATGTAGTTCATCCATGCTTAGCATACCAAGATCTACTCTTTCTTCTAGGGCTGAAATATTGGGATCAAACCTCATTGGAAGAGACCTTAGTATCTTCTGAACAATCATAGATTCTTCAACTTCTTCTCCCAATCCTTTAATTGAATTCAATGTTTCATCAACTCATAAAAATTAATCTGCAATGTGTTCATCTTATTTCATTTTCAACTATTCAAATTGACCCATGTAAGTCTGAAGCTTGGTTTCTTTGACTTTGGCATCTCCTTCATAGATATTCCAAAGTTTGTCCCAGATCTCCTTTGCAAAATCACAATCAATAACCTTGACATATAATGAATCAACAATACCATTCGGGGTAGCATTTTTATCCCTTGAATTGTTTTAACCGAGTTTCTTTCCATTGTTATCTATTGATGGAGTGGTAGGCTCTTTGTATCCATATACTATTGATTACCAAACATCAAATCCCTGCTCTTGTACATATGTTTTCATTATTTTCTCCAGAAGGCATGGTTCTTTCCATCAAACCATGGTACTCCAATATTAGTGTATTCCATGATCTTCCTTCTGGTGGCTAAATTGTTTTCTTTGAAGGACCT